>JAEIIF010016973.1:0-11338 GCA_018874455.1 Drosophila trapezifrons | reverse complement strand
CTGCAAGGGTATCCAAACTTCGGTTTACCGAAGTTAGCTTCCTTTCTTGTTTTTTCTAAATTAGAATATATATTTCCAGTGCATCTCCTTCAGTTGATATCGCTGTGTGCGGTGTTCGAGGAAAACTTTTTTGGGCGCCTAAACAAACATTAAATATTTGAATTGAATGCACGTCAATATTTGACGGCCGCCCGGCCGCCCGGCTGCCCGCCTGCCGCCACTGGCCACAAATATGACCGTTAGGCAAACAATGGGATATTCGAGAACCGAAATCCACGTAAAAATCCTCGGAACTCAAGTGCGGCCACACTCGAAATTAGAATAAATGCAAACGACTTGGACTAGCTGAAGTCTGTGGGAATCGCTTTCGTCCGCATGCCCACAATGAAGCCATAATTCGTGGCTCTTTCTGCCCCAAAGTCCGGCCCATTCAAGCCCATTTCCCGGCCTGCCAGTCCGTGGCACATGGACGTGATAAAGGACTCATTAAAACATCACTTCAATGGGCTGGCCCAGCAGCCTCCAAAAAGCGAGCTGCAGCCGAGGTCTCACACGGCCAAGACACTCACTTACTTGTTCAATTGCTTCGCCACTTTAAGGCCCCCAAACAACACTCCAAAGGCGAACCAGTCTCTGTCTGATACCCTTTTCCTATTTTGGGGGGTAGAATGGGTGCATTAGAGAATTTAAATAAAATGTAATCTCCATATTTTTTGACTCTCTGCAGTAGGGGGATATTTTCATTGGTACCGAGTCGGGGGCATTATTAATGCAAGAAAATAATTACGACCACAAGCTCTTTGCGAATACTGAGTATCCGGAGGTCGCCAGCTCCTTCTCAGCCTCCTGATCTCCTCCAGTGTAGCGTATTTTGAGCAAAATGGAAAGAAGACGCCAAACAAGTTGCTGGCTCACTTGGGAGAGTAACAGTTACTTTTCCTACATATATACACGGATATGTACGTGCAGCGTCTGTATATAGATATGTCTAATTTTTTTTTTTTTTTGGGACCTGCCTGCGCATAGAAAAGGAGTTACTGCTGGCGTCCAGTTTGGAGCCCGTCATGGGAAACCGCTGGCAACTGGTTGCCAGTCACGAGTTGCTGGTCCCGCCACCAGCTCTTCAGCCATTCTATTCTATTTGCCAGTCCCGACTTCTCTTCTCTCTCGGCCAGCTCGATTCATAAGCTTTGCCCCTTACACACTTGCAATTTTGTGGCATCAGAGATGTAGAGTTTGCTGCAGAGAAAACAATAATAATAGTAATAGAAAAAGCTATTCGGGGGGGTCATAGTTAAAAGAAACATGGTATATAAGTATTTGAGTGTTTAAACTGTTTATATTTTGTATAAGTCCTTGAAAATATCGGAAATTCAGCAAACATTTTATCCATTTTATTTGTTTAATTAAACATATTCTTAGACTGCCAAATAAATGCACTTTTGACACGATATCATTCCGATTTAATGTCAAATTTGGTTTATACTTTTTCTCAATGTATTTCTTTTCGCGGTCTTTTGATTTCGAGGGGCCATTTCGGTTCAGTTAAGTTGAGTTGAGTTGAGATCTGTTCTGTTCTGTTCTGCAGTCATGTGCGAGTATTTCAATTTCTGTGCGCTGGTCCGCCGGTGGTAATACGTACGGTACTTGAGCCAATTACCCAATTAAACGCCAGCGTTTTGTGCTATCTCATCGTCGCCATCATCAGCTCAGTTCGGACCCCTTTCGATGGCCACCATCACCAGCACCACCACCCCCTCGGTAGATGCCCAAATATTGATATATAGCTACGGCCCCGTGGCAATTTCTTTGATTTGAGTCATGTTCTAGAGGCGTGTACAATTAGCGTTTTGTTTCGGGGTTCCGTTATAATGCTGTTAGGGATTACGCTTGGACACCGCTCACCAGGTCCAGTACCCTCCTCCAGTATCCGAAAACTCGTTTATCGATTATTATCGATGCGTTGTCTGTGGGTCTCTCGTGTTTTTTTGACGCCTGGATCTTGAGCTTGAGCTGGAGCTTGAGTTTGATATTGATGCCCGATGCTCAGTGATTGCTGCAGGGCTTTGATCGCAATCTCCGATCTCTCCTTCTAAGCCTGTCTTTATGTCGTGCTGGTTTCTCTCTGTGTGTGTGTGCGTGTGAGCTAAGTGCTATAGATGGGCTTTTCCAGGTGGCCTCGTCCGATCCCGGAGCTCGAGAACCTACCGGAACTGCATTAAGCGTTTTGATCGAGGCATTTGATATTGATGGATGGGTTGGGTAAACTGGCAATTGGCAAAATAAGTTCCCATGGAACCATGAGAACACCAAGGCAAGGAAGAAAATTACTCTAAGCTGTCAGCTTATTTTCTAAAAAAATAAAAGAAGAACCATTTGAAATTAGGAACATTACTTGGATTATTATTTTGTATTTTTCTTATTTTTTATTATTTGTGTATTATCTATGCTTATTATGATTCATAAGTAAGAGTCTCTTGGGGGTTTTCTCGTATCACTCATAGCGATCGTCCCACATTCCCAACTTTATAATTGTCTTATCAGTTCTGAACAGATCGCAGATTGGCCTCTTTTGTCCATTCATTCAGACGAAAAGCCATTCGTATATATTTATTTATGGTATCAACAGAGAAAGAAAAAATAATGGGAAATTATTATGATTATTCACAATTGGAGCCTGTTGCTTCTTTGGCAAGAGCGTTGCGAATCGTGTGAATTGCCGTTTTCTACATGAACAGACAGTTGTGCGGCAGATACAAGGCATAAACAATAATTGTAGCGCCGCCAGATAGTACATAGGCAGCATAGATACTCGTATTTTATATATATATCTGTATAGGTATAGAAAATTAACCCAGTTCGCACGTCTGTGCCGAAACAAACAAAAGTTTCCGAGGCAGGCAACAAATGACAAGAAAACGACGAAAGCAGCGGGCTCACCTTAAAAAAAAAATATAGAAAAATACGCCAGCGGGGAAAAGGTGACAGGTGAGAGGAAGCACCACCACCTGCCCCGATAATCATGTCTCGGGCTAATTGCAGGCGGTCTTGGCAAAATGTGCAAATATTATCTCAAGACAGCCACAAATACCGAGCCGTCGCACTTGTATCCATGCTCATATTCGCATTCAGATTCAGATTCTCTCATTCCCATTCACTTTCACAGCGGTTTTTTTCAAGTGGTGGGACGACACCTTTCCTGATAAGCTGAGAACGTAATTATTAGACGACATATGGCGTACACTGGGGGAAAATAAGCCAGGCAGAGTCAGATGGAAAGTGATGTCTTTAAGGCAGTTTAAACAATATCCGCAGTTGAAATTTCATTGTAAAGATGCAAGGATATACTTGTATAATTTCCTATAAATAATAGGCCTTGTCTTTATTTTACAGAATATTTTTATACGCCTACAAAATTGTATATAGGCTCCTGAAAGGTAATCAATGCAGTGTTAAATACTAAAATAAATTTTCAAACATTAGTATAATAAAGGAGTACCACCTTAAACCTAAAAATAATATAATTATAAATACTTCAAAGTGTTAAGTAAGGTTTAAAGAAATAAACTAAAGCTATTTCCTGGAATTAAGTCTCAAAAACTTTACGTTAACTTCAACTTCCATGTCAGCTTATCTTAAGTCCCCTATATTTTTTCCTTATTCCTTTTTTGGCTCCACACAATATATTACAATTATTTTCCAACGTGCATTTTCTCATAATATTCATAATTCTCTCAGTTGTTCGGCTCTTGTCTTGAATTTGGGTCAAACATGCATACTCATTGGCGTCCCCTGCCATCTCCTTTATCACGTCAGGCCGCCCGCCCTCCGTCTGCCACCTGAGCCCCCCTCTCGTCTCGTCTATGCTTTGGATACCTGGCGAAAAGAAACTGGAAAATCTAAAATTGTATAACCTGCTCCGGCCGGCAAATGTGGTTTCCTTCAACCCACTGGCCTGTGGGCCAGGTTTTGGACTTGGACTCCGCGGTCAGAGCCAGCCCGTGTATCTCCGTATCTGCGGCCATAAATTTCAGCCACTTTGATCTCGCCACATTGAATGTAAAGTGCTTAATGGGCCCAACGGGTTGACCAAACCGAGCAAACAAAAATAGGAACAAGAAGCAAAAACCGATCCGAACCGAACGAACCGAACCGAACTAAACCTTTTGTGTGGCATAAAATTGCATTGTAATTTACAAAAATATTTCCAGTTCTCATTGTATCTCTTCTAGTTTTTGTTTATTTTTTTACTTTTCTGTTTATTTTGTTTTTGTTTGCTGGTCTCCAGAGATTTTAATCGTTGTCGCCAGCGTCGCCTTGTCAACGTTGTTCGGCCCCTCGTTGCCTTTCCCCCCCTCGCTAGAAAAAGAGTTCCGAGCGTTTTATGCTGCTTTACATTGGCGTCGCATTTTTTGCCCCGATGTTGCAGTTGCTGCTGCGATGTTGCTGCTGTGTTGCAGTTGCTGTTGCTGCTGCCAACATTGATCACGACTGACCAGATAGCCAGGAGAAGTGGCCAAGTCGAGAGCTACTTGTACGCCGGCTGTTCGCCCATATATATATATATATGTATAAGTATATATACGTATTTATACACGGCATTCTTTCTATGGAAACAATTGCATAAAATGTGAATCCTGATAGCGACAGAAAAAAAAAAGAGCCAAAGCCAAGTCAAGTGGGCAGGAACAGTAGGAGATCGCGCAGATCGCCAACCTGGAGACTGCGAGGAAAGACAAGAAGTTTATGATTCCCCACAGAGGCTCAGGGGACAATGGGCACTCATAATGGAGGATTCGAGAATAAATATATAACAAAACAAAAATTCGTGGCTCTAAAAAGCAGGAAACTAATAGAAAACTTAGGCACCAGGCTATTATATTTGCATTTTTGCTTATTTGGGAAATTCCTAAGACCTATTTTATATATTCCTTCTTGGCTGCAACTCATTAAATTAATTTAATTTCCATACAAAGCTAGAGTTCTTTGCACCTGAATGGACACTCCTTAGCCGCGGTGCCTCCCCAACGTTTATTCGAATATTCACACCTCATCAGGCAATCCTCCGGCGGCACCTTCCCCTTTTTGGCTATAAAATAATTTCCCAACTGCCCCCCTTAAAAAGGTGAAAAACAAAGGCGGTAGCCGATGAGAACCAAGCAACCAGTAATCCCAGGTCAGGCGAAAGGTTAAAATGACAAGATTGACAAGTTTGGGGGGCGGATGGAGACCCTTTGTTGGCAGAAAAACCGAAATGGAACTTTGGCAACTGTCTTATAATTGCCGCATTGCATGTTCGTAGTTTCAACTTTGATATTAGCGAGTTCAGGCCACGGGGAGTAGTTTCTTTCTTGTTTCGGTGAGAATTGGCGGATTGGGAACACAGGCGCACCCTCAACAAATACAGTCTCATTTACCTCTGCTGGATATGCAAAGTGGTGGCAAAAAAAAAATAAATAGCTACGAAGGTGGTTCCCCTTTGGCATATTACACTCAGTCTCTTGTTTTCCACAATGCACATTCCGAATCGAAAGAGGTATCTCTCCCTTTTTGTTCCCAGTTCTGTTCCCTTTGCTAATTGCTTGGGAAAATTCACAAGATGGGACTGGATGTGATGGTAATGACGATGGTTCCTACTTAGAAGTCGCCTGATATCCACCCATATGCTCTGTAATTATGCATCTAATAAAGGGGTATGCTGATTAGTAGGTGGAATATTATATATACCATATTAAAGCTTAATGAGGCCTCTTAATAATTATTTTGCAGGGAAAAAAATACTTATTAAAAGTTGCCACATTTCTGTATAATGAAACCATAAAGAGTGAAGCTCCTACAGCTTATTTTCAGATTGCAAATATGTACAGTTTATGACATTTCATAAAAGTTTATATTGAATGGTTATAAAATTTGCATCTTTAAAATTCAAATTATATCTTTAAAGTTAAAAGACTGGAATTATCATTTTAAAAAGGGAAATATTTAAATGGAACCTTTATTATGATATTTAAAAAAAGAAGCATCTGCTTTTGGTCTGGTTTTCAGGTGAATTTTTTTATAAGTTTTACCTCTGTTATAACATTTTTAATAACTTAAATATTTTGATTATTATTATTATCAAATGAATTAAATATTTTTAGCTATAAAATGGAATGCGAGATCTTCTAGTAATTACAAATTAACTTGATCTCAATGACCTCAATCCTCTGGTATTAGCCAAGTAGTCAAAGTTGCTGCCAACAAACTGGCTGCTAAAATAAAAAGAATTCTTATCCATAAAGCTTAAAAACTTGATGCCCATCATAGATTGGATATATCGTAAATTAAATCTATAAACTGTAGTAAATCAGGTACTTACTTTTTAAAGATACTTCAATAAATAGGGAACTTATATCTAACTCTACTCTAACTCTATCTAGTCTCATAACTCAAGTCTGAATAATAGTACCTCCGGTTTAATTTCTTCTCTAAGTTAAATTCTCATTTGGCCGCCATATAGTGTATTTCCATCTCCCACTTGGCCACACTTGACATATCCACCTCTTCCATAATTTTCCCATTAATTATGTCTCTCAACCTTCAACGCCTGCAACTGCGGCAACAGCGATTGCAAGTTGCCACTGCAACCAACCATTGCAGCTGCAATTCTTCGGCAAATGATGTAAGGGCCCCAGCAAAAACGCTGGAAGCATTTAACTGACATTTGTTGTCAACCTCTTCAGTCTTCAGTCTACAGTCTTCGGTCTCCAGTCCTCCCTGGTGGAAATGCCACTCGGCACCACTGCACAGCTGTCACAATGTTTTATCATTTAATTTCCACCATAAAAACAAATCCATGTGAACCGGAGGCAGAGGCAGTGAGATATATAGAAACTATATAGTGTGCGGGGGCGCGACATTCAACCCACGTGGGGATTTGCACTTCGATTCCGATCAAGAGATCGGAGCTGGCGATGAAGACGGGTCCGAGAGTTCGGGTTCAGTGGCTGAGGAGGCTAAAAATAAAGCAACCGGCCGGCAGCTGGCTGCGAATTATTATTTAACTTGCTGGCTGCTTCTTCGGCTTTGATGTTTTAACACCTTGTCGCTGACTTTTTCGGCAAGTGTTTTTTCGCCAACGCCAAAGTGAAAGTGAAACAGCAGCTGACACTGCACTTGGGTGTTTGAAGTTGTCGCTGCCTGTTGTCGGTTGTCTCTGCCTCTTGTTTCTGCTGTTGCACCTGAACTCTACAACTTCCCAGATCTCAGATACATACGTGCATTTGTAGCTGCTTTTCTACGAAGCTCCCCCCGTCAACTTCAAACTCCAATTAGAGTGTCAGTTTAATGAACTGAACCTGAACGAACGGCTTGTTGTCACGGGCGAGGTGTCCCCCTTTAGCCCAGGTCCTCTTCCATTACCTCAGGGGGTTAACTGCACATTTTCCTTATGACTCAAGCGCCGGCCTTAACCTTTGCCCTTACTTCAATCCCTGTCGGCAATCCCTGTCACTTTTTATATTTATACCCTGCCTAAATATTATATTTAATATTGGTTCGTGCTCTTTTTATTGTTGCAGATAATCAGCGAACTGGCAGAAATCGTCTACACCGCATTGGATTACAATCTGCCGGAGGACGAAGAGTGCCAAATGTCACAGGAGCTGGAGAATCTGTTCAACTTCATGACGGCAGATGGTAGGTATAGGGATTTGGCTAGGAAATCAATAATTATAATAGTAATAGAATATTTTCAATACGTGGTGTAATCATTCTGAACCTCATACTCATATTTACTCACAAAGCTCGCATGATGAGCTAATCTTAGACATAAAACTGAGTCACTTAAGCCGGGGGACTTTGTAATAAGTTCCCCCAATCAGCGCTTAGCTCAGCCTTCTATCACGGGGCCATACTTCCTCAAACGAAACCCCACTTTATCACCATACCATGAGCGAAAACAAGATGAAGGTTAAACTTCCAGAGCCTGACATGATTCACGTAGACTTTTGATAAATTAAAATACAATAAATATAAAGTGCCATGAAAAGATACTAGGGAATCACGGGAATCCCCTTTTTTTATGTGTATGAAGCTTGATTAAGCAACATTGGATTCGATTCATTGCAGAGACCGACGATGATTGCATTGACGAGGGCATCGACGAGGGCGACAAGCGCTGGGACGACGATTCCGAGGAGGAGCGCAACGACACCAAAGAACTAGAGCACATTATCGAGGTAGGTCTCCAGTTCGCACCGATCGTATATATTGTATATCTGGGTCTGCATCTGACATTTGCCATCGAGTCGTGTCATGATGTGCCAAAATAACACCAAAAACCCAAAACAAACCAATGCAAATTCGAACTTCGATCGGCAGAGTGACTCAGAGTCGTTTATTTATATTTATTTTTATTTTTTGAGGGGGTGCGCCAAGATCTGACCTTTTGACCAGGCTCCAAGGCGCTCCATTTGCCAGCACATCTGACATATATAAATAACTAAGTACACACAGCGATTATATGGGTTTGAAATATTTAT
The DNA here is from genome assembly GCA_018874455.1 of Drosophila trapezifrons. Lineage (NCBI taxonomy): Eukaryota > Metazoa > Arthropoda > Insecta > Diptera > Drosophilidae > Drosophila > Drosophila trapezifrons. The sequence continues at coordinate 2,816 of JAEIIF010016973.1, read as the reverse complement.
TTTGATTGTAAAACAATTGAAAATCGATATTTAAAGAGCAGAAAGATGGAGAATATTTTCGTAAATCTTGGAAATTAATATTTCTTTGAAAGAAAGCTTAAAAATTAAAATAATGCCTTAATTCCGGTATAGGAAAGCTCAATACATCCGCTGTTATAATACCAACTTTTATTATAAATGAAACCATCGTAATACCATTGTTTTCTGTGCACTTGCCTCTATATATACCTATATATCGATATTCATCGGTGGGAAAAACTTGTTTGGCGCACGTTACAGTTAACCAAAGCGGGCAGAAATAAAAGTATCTGGCAGATACCTCGCACTCGAACCGCACTCGTATCTGTATCGCGACTAACCGCAAACAAGCTCCAGTCCGGGTTCTATTTAGATTGCGATGCCCGCTCGGTCGAGCGATCGGCCGACTGGAAAACAATTTCGATTCGATTGCGGCTCGATTCCACTGGCCGCCGCGATGGTATTAAATAACCGAAATAACCATAAAACCAAACGCTTTCGTAATCGTAGGAAATCAGCAGCAGATCTGTAAATCAGAAATCTGAATCCGCCTGCCACCGCCGCCGCTGCACTTGATTTCACAGTCAACTGCGCGCCAGGAATTTTCCGCATTTTCCCGCGTTCGCCTTAGCCAGTGCCAAACCGTTCCCATTGGATCCCCTTTGAAAATCGCCGGATCTGAGGATGCCCAAGCCCCATCCCGATCCCGATCCCGATTTGGCATTGGGGCGTGTGATATACCTCACACCGTTGCTGATTGAGCCGGCACAGCCTCTGGTTTCCAGGCGGGGAGGCACGGATGGGAGGCACCGCCTCTAATGAGCCACTTTATAGAATTGACACATTGCTGTCAGGCAACAGTGAGCGCAGGCCCCTGATTTTTTCCACTTGCCTGATTTTTCTAGCACGCCAACGAAAAGTGGAAAAGTATCTGCAGCTAATATGGATAAATTTGCATATTTTCCGCAGCGTCTGTGTCTGTTTGAGTGGTAGCCAGCCTGGCAGTCTACGGTTAGATAAGATATCGTTTTGGCGGAATAAATTGAGTTGGTCTATATACTCCAGATATGATTTACGATAATCATAAGAAGTGAAAGGAAATTGCCAACGGCCAGAAACGTAATTAGCTCTTTCGGCTGCGATGAATTTTTGTATCCGCAAAATAATTGTAATCTTCTGCGGGTATTCCCAGAATTTCTCAAGGCAAAATGTACATTTAAAGTAAAGTAGAGACCGCAGGAAAAGGTACGAAAACATTTGTTTGAGGTTTTCGCATGAAAAATGTAATAGATACTCGTTTTTTTAAGCATAAACAAGTAGCTGTGGTCATAATTAAAGTGATAAGCAGACAGCCTTATGTTTTGTAGTTAATTTGTTAAATAACTAAGGTTTTTCAGTTCCGAATTTTGCATTTGTCTGTTTTGGTTTAATATAATTTAGGGAATAAAAGGTGTTTACTTATCAGACTTAAATGCCAAAGAAATCGCTATAGATTGACATAAATATAAACATTGAGAGGCGTATATATTTTATTTTATTCTATTTAACATCCATATCTGCACCCCTGCTATTCTCCTACTTATTCCCCACTATTCTTAACCCCTTGCAGACCTGCAGAAATCACATAAAAGCCACCCTGCCAGAGAATCACTATAAGGCCGTCTGCAGAGCCCTCGTGACGGAGACCATAGAGCTCCGTGTGTTCCTGCAGCAGGTCCTTAACAACGGTAAGTGATCGATGGACAGTTAGCCGATGAGTGAATGCTGGTTAATTAATTAATAACATTGTCTCGTACAGCAGGTGCCGAGAAGCTGATCAAGGCCTCGGAATCGTCGGCCACCACGCAAAAAGAACTGGCGAAGCTGGGCTTCAACGACTGGGTAAGATTCTTCAAGACCCTCCCCACCATTCTCCCGATCTGCCCATCACCGAAGCATGTGGTTATATAATGGTCCATCTCGTGTGTGTGTATGCTCCACTAATGGCCTATGGAGTGGCTCCAAACAGTGGCTAGCGACTCACGATTTGTTTGGCGCACCTCTTGGAGCGGCGCTTTTTGGCCAAAAGCCATCATCATCATCATAATCATTATCGCACAGATCACGAGCATTTCTGGTGGGCTTTTCCGCCATGGACACTGGGAGTTGGAGTTGGAATTGGAGTATATAAAAAGTGAACTATTTCATGCATTGCCAAATGAAATTCACTTTTAATTTCAATAATTGGCCCGCGGTGGTCGCCTCCATTTCGGCCATCATCCTAATGAGTTCAACGCTATTTTAATGGGCGCATATATCATCTATATATTTGTGGGTTTACGCTGTGACCTTTGGCGAATATGTCGAGGCCGTTCGCAGGAGCTTGCCATCAGCACATCGCCATATACACACACCGTCGTCATCCAACCTCCGAAACTCATTGAGACACACACGCAAATTGGCCAGACACGCAAGCCGAAATGTGCTCTTGTTTTTGTTTCTGCTTTTCAATATGTTTTTATTCGCGTGAAAACGTATACTAGACTGGATTTTACCGTTCGAGGTGTGTTTGGTTTATTTAATCAGATCGGAACCCAAAACTGTCAAAGAACAGTTTGCCAATTTGGGTTCTGAAATAGTTGATAAGGAGAGTTCTGACGTTCTTCCATTTATTTGCATAATTGGTTTGGGCTTACCTTAAAAAAAAGGAAAAGAAAACAATATCGAGTCATGGCATAATAGTTTTATAATACTGTTTGAAAAACTTCATTTATTAGAGTTTTCATTAGAAGCTTGACAGCAACCATAGGATTTTACGT
>JAEIIF010016957.1:0-17284 GCA_018874455.1 Drosophila trapezifrons | reverse complement strand
GTTTTTTTCACTTTGAATGCGTACGAATGTCGCATTCGACATCAGAGAATTGCCCATATAGCAAATAAAATATACAACATTTAGCTTTAAGTAAGCAAAAACCTATTAACAAGAAATGATAAATAACTAAAATTTGTATTCCAACCAATATTTATCACCCGTATTCTAATGCAAGTTACATTCTACCGTTCTAAAAAAAATAATTAGTATCGCGAACTTGCGGTGTGACCGTGTCAGTGCTGCCAACATTTCGTGTAATAAAAAAGTTAGTTTATTTTTGAAAAAAGCTAGAAATAGCTTAATGGGTCTTACGTTATTTTTCCTTTGTAGGGTTTTTGTGGATTTTGAGCCTTTTACAAGGCGTTCTTAGCGATTTTCAGGTGTTTTCCCGTGGGAGGGAATCTTGGGAATGATGGGGAGCGCCGGGAAGAGAGTAAAACCAGCACTTTTCCTCGAAAAGAATAGCAACGCCAATGCCAAGGCACTTTTTCGATGACTCCAATATATCCCGCATTTGTCAATTGAAAAACGCTAGATCTAGTGGGAAAATAGCTGAATGGGCAACATTGGACCGTGCTGCAGTGCTCACATCCCTAAGATTAAGAACAACAACGAAAAAACCACCGTAAACTCTAATTTATTTTGCTAAATAAATTAGAAACCTTTTCGGAACAGTTAAGTAACGTGGTCCTCAGGATAGACCACCAGCCAGCCCGCAGGATGGACAAGCCGCAGAAAACCTGGACAAACTGCTAGCTGGCAGAGTGCAAAAAGTATGTACACACAGCAAGGGGGCGTAGGAATTATAAACAAATAAGCCAAATTCATTGGTGGCCGCAGAATGTGAGCAGAGCGTAATCAAGGTGTGTCCGATGCGGGGGTGACGAGTGTGATTCCTGCGGGTTCGAAGGCCATAGGTTCTCCTGCGATGCCTGCGAGGGTAAGTCTACGTCCAATAGGTTTTTGGTGATGGAAACGGCGGAACTCCCGCCGAGTGCAATGTGTGTAGTGTATCTGTATCTGTATGTATAGATCTATTTTGATTAATTCGGTAGCGGTGCTGGCTTTAATTACTAACCAATCCAATGATCAATGGTCGGTGGCGGTGCGACCCCCAAAACTGTGGACTCGTCAAGTTTTGTATGCGAAATACAAAAGACTTCAACGGCAGCAATCCCCATCCCCCCTCACCCCTTCCGCGGACACCCCCCGTGCAACCCATTACCCCGCCCGCTCCTATTTAGCATTACAAAACTGCTGTTATGTATTCACTTCTTTATTTTCGCTTTTTGTGTGCGATTTTCGCTGTCGTTCGTGCTTTTTTCCCCGTTCTCTTTCAGTTTCGATTTCCAGCTCTGGATTCTAGCTTTAATTCGCTTTTTCAACAGTTTGGCGGCCGAGCCGAGGGTTTTGTGTTGTTTTCCAGTGAGCTAAGTTTGAGTTTCGGTTTTCCGCTTCTGCGGGTGCGGCTCTAATGAACCATTAACCCTGCGCCAGGGCAGGGGGTTGGCGACGACGATACGGAGGGTTCCCAATCTGTTTGCCAGATGTTCATCGTCGCCCAGGGTCATCGTCTCGCCGCCTTCTAGTTGCATTTCCATTTCCTTTGTGTGCTCGCTTTCATTGGAAACTCCGCTTCCAGCGGGAACAGACGACTTCGTTGCGTTCAGTTTATATATCGTATCTATAGCTTCTAGTCTCGGTATCTCTGCCCTAGTGTGTGTCTCTTATCGTACCGTCAGACTGCTTATCAGTTATTGCCTTCCGTGGGATCTTATCAGCTGCTAGCCCCGTCTCACTCCCGCACAAACGAAAGATTGAGAAAACAAACTGGAAAAACGCTGCAAGCTTGCGTTCGCTGGAAATGCCAAATGATAGCGTGATCAAATTCAAAGCAATTCCAGCTAGCTAGCTTCCTACACCGCAATTAAAATTGTACATAAAAGGAATTAATATAAAACAGTTATTAAAATTCTGAAAATTAATGTAACTTGATTTGAAGTTATTATTACCAAGTAGCCGAAGTGTTTCTGAATTCTCTTTTAAAATATATTAGCAAATTTTCTGATTGCTGTTATGTTTTATACAAAGTCACGCCTGTAAAGGTCATAAATAAAATAAGTACCATTTGAATTCATTAAAAAAGACGGCGAAAAGTATGCAAGGAAAGGTTAATAAGTTGCACATAATATTGTAGCACACTTGTTAACTCAATTTCAATAGATTTCAGATTCCCAACAACTTCAGTGGCATCCCTGACAATCTAAATGGAAAATAATACAAATATATTCAAGTGTTGATAGTACTTCACATTATAAATGTATGTTATATAACACAGATAACCCCACTCTCGATATAGCAAATTCCAAATTGAAATACTAAACCATTGTGGGTTTTCTCCGTGCATATGTAGGCTCTTATCACTGTTGACACAGCTGGAGGCTCTGTTCTGTTTTCTCCTTCTCCTTCTGCGTCTGTTTCGGCTTCACCTACTGTTACTACATATTTTTCTGTCTGAGTTTTTGATTCTCTCTCTGTGCGTCCACGCCGGAACGTGGCGGCGCACTGCTAGCGGAGAAATATAACAGTTCTTAACTCTTTTGCAGCCCAACTAAACTAATCCAAACCAAAGGTGAATGGGAACTATCCTAAGTGTAGAAAAAGAAAAACCAAAAACAGAAATCTGAAAACCAAAAATTACGTAGAACATTAACCCTAGAAGTAAAGAACCAGCTGGTGCCGGTGTCCCCAAGGAGAGGTCCCCAAAAAATAATAAGTAATAAAAAAAAAAAACGAACACAAAATGGTACGCAGCCGTCGCAGCTTGTCCAAGGAGGATGCCGTATCCCTGCTCACGGACAGTGGCATCTCGCTCTCCTCGCCGCCTGCGGCTCGAAATTCCTCGGCCTCGCCCACCACACCCACTGCTATAAAGCGGCGGAAGAGCAGCTTGGCCAGCCTGCGAGATGCCTGCACCGAGGAGGACGAAGATGCTGCCGATCAGGACTCCAAGGACGCCGACTACGTGCAGCCACCGCCGAAGAAGTCCCCACGCAAGACCGAGACCGGTAAGCGAAAGCATCACATCTGCAGCTACTGCTCCAAGGAGTTTGGCGGCAAGACGGACCTGCAGCGCCACATGCTCATCCATTCGGACGAACGGCCCCACAAGTGCAAGGACTGCGGGAAGAGCTACCGCCAGGCGGTGAACCTCAAGAACCACATCACCACCGCCCACGAGCACCGGAAACAGTTCTCCTGCTCGCAATGTCCGAAGTCGTTCGCCCTCAAGGAGCGCCTGCGCCTGCACATGCGACTCCACTCCGGAGAGAAGCCGTATTCGTGCGCCCTCTGCGACAAGAAATTCGCTAGGGGAGGTCAGGTGAGTGACGCCCAAGGCAACTTAGAAACAATATAAAACCTTATCAATTCCCATTTCCCATTACAGCTGCAGCAGCACATGGTGTCGCACCACAAGACGAGCATCCAGCAATTCAACTGCACCAAGTGCTCGGCCAGCTTCTCGACGAACGCCAACCTGCGAGTGCATATGGAGCGCCACGAACAGGGCATGGAGCACCGGTGCAGCATCTGCGAGAGCCAGTTTGCCAACGAGTTGGCCCTGCGAGCCCATATTAACCAGAAGCACCACAAGCTAACGCAGTTCGAGTGCGAAATCTGTCACAAGACCATCGAGCCCGACGAGGATCTGGCCACGCACATGCAGAAGCACGCGGCGGTGAAGACGCACGTCTGCGAGGTGTGCAACTCGTACTTCACCCAGAAGAGTCAGTACAATGTCCACATGCGGATGCATACGGGTGAGCGGCCCTACCAGTGTCGGGTGAGTTGCAGGAAACGGAGCCCTCTTCCTGAGAGTTTCTATAACCTATCTCTTTTCTGAACAGATCTGCCATCAGACCTTTGCCCACTCCAGCGTACTGAAGCTGCACATCCGCAAGCATACGGGCGAGAAACCCTTCCGCTGCCAGCTGTGCGAGGATGAGGTGGCCTTCTCCCAGCTGGCGCACCTCAAGAACCACATGAAGAAGATACACAAGCAGCAGAAACCGTACATGTGCGAGGGCTGCCACGAGTTCTTCAAGATCAAGGTGGAGCTGCAGGCGCATTCAGAGCAGTGTGCCAAGTGTCCCGCGGGCGGGGACGAAGCCACCGACAACCAATCCGTGGATGCGCAGACGCTCTCAACGATACGATTTAATATGGCCGTGATGCTCAAGAAGATTAGCTCGGCGCAGAAGCTACGTCAGTTGGGTTACGAAAAGCGTCTCATAGACAATGTGATTATTGCTTCTCTGAAGTTGGCCCAACGACCCACGCACGACGACGCCAATCTGACGCCCTTGGCCAGGCTCCGGCTGAATGTGGAGGAGTTCCTCAAGTGGATTGTGCCGGCGCCCACAATGAAGAAGTTCAGCGAGGAGCTGCTGTCCATCGACACCATTCTTGACAAGATTGCCACCATGTATATGAAACAGAAGTAGAAGTCAGAAAGTTGCTAGCCAACCCAAAAAGCAATTGTGCCATAGAAGGAGGATGTGTAGAACTAGTTCTTGCCATTTTTAGTTTAGTATTAAGTGCAACCCAATGTCGTAGAACGAAAACCGACCAAATAATTTATCCCAAAGATATTTACTTTGTAGTACTGATCGCTTTGATAACCTTAGTTCCAATTTTGCTGCTACCAAAAACAAAGTTATTTCAAAAATATTTGTATTTAGTTTGTAAGATTTTGAAAAGGAGTTTTTAGACCTAAGCCCCGATTTCGATGCAATAATTTATGTAATAATAATGCTTAAAACCCGATCGTATTGATCCCTCATATATTCTATATACGTTAAGTCTTGCCAGAGCAGCGGATTACAGCTCAAGTACAATTCAATTTATTGTGGCCATGCAAATAACGAATAAGCCTAATGCATTTAGTTCGCTTCGCTATTTGACCCTCTTTCCAACCTCCTTAACTTCCCATTTACTTTAAACTCGAAAAGTGTACAAGCAAATATATGTAAAGAACGCAAATCCAAAGTGTACAACCGAATAAATGAAATGCAAATCAAAATGCGCAACTAATTGAATAAACAATTGTTTTCTGGGTACTTCAAGTGATTATGTGTCGTAATTGGACTGTACATAGATAACATAACTTTATAGGATAAAGGTTTAGTGTCTATTTTAAACGCAGTTAAGAAAAGGAGAATATTTATACGAATATTAATTGAATTAATTTAATTCAGTTCCCAAGGAAGGAAATAGGACAACACAATTCATAGAGAGAGAATATACAGAGAATATATTTTATTAATGAGAATACACATTATTGGAACCATTAAAGGATTTGTTGTACAACAAGAGTTCCTTTTTAGATTCGAAATAAGTTTAAAGCCTTTAAAAGTATGTTGATCGTTGATCTTGAATAATAAAAAGCATACTTTCAGGTGTATTCCGTTTTCACTTTCGCAAGTAAATTCCGATTTACTTTTCCGGTTCATAAAATTGTCTCACAGAAAAGAAAACTAAATTCTAAAAGCAAATCTTAAGCGGAAAAAAACCTTTCCATGATGCTAATCTTTATCTAATCATAACAGTTGCTAATGCTACTTATCTTCTGATACATTTAAGTTTTGCAATGGAATTTATCAATCAACTTGTGGCTTTCGTGCCCCGCTCTGTGAGATTCTGACCCTGAAGACGACGCTGTGCAGAAGAATCTCATGCGATGTCCGGCTTGGGCGCTGCATTCCATATTTGAATGCAGCCAAACAAAGCCTCATCGTGCCACACACAGCAACAACACCCAGACACACCCAAGCGGGCTGGCATCTAACCACATAAACAGTTAGGTACAAGTGCCCCATGGGTCCCTGCCCGATGGCCATAAATGGTCTGGGTTTGTGCACAAATTTATAAGCCACTCACATTAAGGCGGCAAATATTTTTTATGGCAAACAGCGCACTGCATGCGAACCGAACCCTGAGCAGCGCAGCGCTGGCATCCGCAGGCAGCGGCACCTGCCCGCGAGTCCACCCCGGCCACCACCCGCCCCAGAGCAATTAATGAAATTTCCTCGGCGAATTTATTGACGCGAGCGTTAGTGTCAACTGAGGCGACTCGAATGGCGGGAAGGCAATTTGTTTCACCCGGAGATGTATGTAAATTTTTATGCATCAAATATAGTTATGATTTTACGATAGGCACGTCTGGGGGCTGCGGCTCTGGCCATTGCGTGTCACCTGAAGTTGCGGCGGCTGCAATCTCCGCCAGCGGATCGCCCCATCCCCCGATCTCGATCCCGATCCCTTGGCCTGGGCAGCAGCTTAATGTCTACATTTGTTCTGGCCATTGCGTGTTCAGTGGCTGCCCTTTCTGTGCAATCTCAGCCAACTTCCTCGGCCTCCTCTGCCGCTGCCAGTGCCACTGCCACTGCCACTTCCTCATCCTCCGCTGCATGTGCAAGTCTGCAAGTCAGACACTCCAGCTGCAGCGCAGCTCCTTGAGCTCCGGCTTTAGCCACAGCATCTCCAGCAGCTGCTGCTGCCACGGCGCATTAGAACAAATTGCTCTTGTTACGATAGGAAGGATGGACATGCCTTTTGCCTTGTTTGGACCGATGGACAGAATGCCACTGCTGGTTAGAGCTCGAGCACACTAGGAGCAGTGGGAATAAATGAAATGTAATTCGGTTTGCAAAGGTAGAGGCTGTAAAAATATAGCAATACCGAACCATAAAGAAATTGTGTTTTTAAGACTTAAAACCATCTGATTTTTATGTACATTTCTTTTTTTTTATAAAAGATCCAACTCTCTTTTAAAGAGTATCTGCTCTTCAGCTCACCCTTCGATAGACCCATCTCCTTGTTTATTTTCCAAGTAAAATGCGCTGCGAATTCGTGAAACAAATAGTCAAAGACGTAAGTACGCATGTTTCGGCTGTTGGCCAGGGCTCGTTGGGGGCTTAGCCTCATCTGCATACGCGGATTTGGCCGGGACAATGTTAATGATGAGAAAACAGAAGAGTGGCCTGCTCCGGCTGAGGCTTTGGGTCCTCCTCCGAGGATCGCATAGCATTTCCGTCTTCTTCCCTTCGGGGCTTGGACTGGAACAAATTGATTTGACTTTGGCTGTGCATCGGTCTCTGCCCATTTGCGTTAGCTCGTTTGGCATTATATAATGCATATATAATTCTTTTGTTGTCTGCTGCTAATTTGCAGATTTACGCTGGCATTGGGCTAATGTCAAGCAACTACGCGGCAGCCCCTACTCTTCCGCACGTAACCGAACCCGACCCTAAGACAGGCGTCTTTGCAGTTGACCAAGTTCAAGTTGAGTTGTCCGCCGACATCTAATTTGTGCTGCCCACGAAATTGCAGTAGCCCACGCCATCTAGCCAAGTGGTTTCAGGCCTAGAGATCCATAATTGCCTGGGAATGCCTGGGAAGTGGCACCAATTTGGAATTATAAATTAGAATTAAAGAGATTACTTAAGGGAATCGTTTGCATATACTTATGTAGGGGGAAGGCTTAGTTAAATAAACTCTTTGCTTTTGTAACCATCCTTTAAGTCTTGAAGACATTAAGTTAAAGATTTGAGGTTCCTATTGTATATAAATAAGTACAAATATGCTTTAGCTTTAGCCTCTTTATTTATATAGTTTCGTATGAAAACATAGTCCCCCATTTATTGTCTTCCACTCTTAAGTCTCTCTGCGCAACCTCGATATATTTTTTGTTGGCTTAAATCCCAGTAACCTCTAACTGTGCAGCCTTGACCGCTGTTTTTTTTTGGAGCCAAGGCATTGGGGTCATTCAACTTCAGGCCCAGGCTGTGGGGCGTTTAAGGAGGCAAAGTCAAAGTCAAGTCAAAAGTCATAAAAGATATGCAAGCCTGTGCAGTCTGACTGCCTCAACAAATGTACGGTCTACAGATGGTTTTGTGTATAGCAGCTCTTGCTCTGGGTTTGGGAATGCCTTTGGCTTGGCTTTAGGTTCGGGCCTGGGTATGGGTATATGGGCATGGGGATGTGCGTTGCCTTGGTAATCCTTGGCCATGTCTGCGCTGCCCTTTTTGCAACAGCAACAGCAAAGGAAACAGCCAAACAGCAACAGGAACAACAATTACAAATGAACGACTTCTTTGTTCTGTCAGCGAGGCCAGCCGCAGCTTAGCTTCAGCACCAGTTGGCCATAGCACCAGGTTGGATCTCGGGACGAGGGCCCAGCTTCGGCTGCAGTCCGGGTTTTGCGGTAGCAGCCCAAAAGAGGGGGCGTCGTCGGAGTCGTCTCCATCTCCATCTGTGATGCCAGCAGCTGCTACGCATAAAGCATACGCTCAGCACTGAAAGAATATATCAAATTTGGATAAGAATAAAAGTTTAATCTAAGTTCAATTAAGAGGCTTTAAGTTTGTAATTTATTTAAGGACTCAAAATATTTTAGTATATTTTTTTCAGCCTCTAAGAATTCTTTCTTTCCAGAATTTCTAAATAGGTCACGGGGAAATATACATATACAAAAATATAATATTATTACAAGCTTGTTACTTTATTTCCTACTGACTAAAGCAGTTCCTGATCTCAATAAATTTTTCTCTCTGTTGCTGCGGATGCTGATCTTTTGGGGCGTTGTTGCTGGCCCAAAACAAATATGAAGAGCTGCAGTCCGGGCCGCGTCCCTGTCTCTGTTTCTGTCTAGGAGGCTGAGGAGTCAGAAATGTGCAACGTTATCATAACTAAGTGCATGTGGATGCGTGTGCTTGTGATTCCCCCGAAACGAAACGAAACCAAACGAAACCAAAAGAAACGAAACCGTCTGCATATGCATAATTCATGCTATTGAACCTTCTGCGCTTATGACTGGACATGGACATGGGGCCCTGGACTTGAACCTAGCCGTGGATGCAGGAGGGGGTTCGGGGGCAGGAGCAGGAGCAGGAGCCGGGGGAGACCGCAGCCAGGCAACTAGAAAAATTATAATTTCACAAGTCATAATAGGATTTGCAATTCAAATGCGAAATGGCAACGCAGACACTGAACGCGGACTCAAGTCGACTCGAGTTGGGTTTCTTTTCAGATTGTTCTCGTTGTTGTTGTTGTGGCCGTTTCCTTTTTGTGAAAATTTCTGTGGAAGGAGCGAACAACAATAAGAGGCTTCTCGGCCAGGGCCCAGACTTATGGCCAAGGCTCTGGCCCCGGCCAATATGTCAAAAATATTAAGAGACATGGCCAATGGGCTCGGGAACACAGCATCGGATCGGGAATCGGCAAAGGAATCGGTCTGCTGGTTGCGGGCTGGGGCTGTGGCTATCGGCCGGGGATCATGCATAAATATGCAAACGATAAGAGCTCTCCTCTATAAAGTTGTAAAATTGACAAGCGCTGCGATGCCAAACTCTCAAATAAAGCAATAAAATGCGCTAAAGCATCGCCGGCGAGGGACCGCGACGCTGAACGCTGGGCTCACTCGGTAGCCGTGGACCAAATGCAAAAATTAGAAATGAAAGCCAGCGGGTTGCTGCAGCAGCAGCTCCACCTCCACCGCCGCCGTTCTCCCTCTCCACCATGCTGGTCCAGAATTTATGCCATTCTGGTTGGGACTAGGTAGATCCGATGGAGAGATGAGCACGGAAGCATCATCGTTTGTCACTGGCGCATGCAAAGGCTCAATTCATGAGTCCGCATCGACATCGAGGAGGAAGTGCGCCTGGAGTGACAGCAGGCAGCGCATAAAGATAACAAATGGCATTGCAGTGGGTTGCATCGTAATCATGTCAAGCTGCCCCTGCCCCTTGGAGAGAAGAAGAAGCCGGGAAGCCCGCGACTTACGACTCACTTAGGGCTTCCTGCTTTTGTGCGAAATCGAACCCAAGGCCCGCTGTTCCCAGGAAATCGGATGGATGATAAGCCCGATATAAATTAGAAGGAATTTCAGGAATTTGGGACGCCAGAAACAAAAGACTTAGGCAACGAACTTGACAGTTTTTCTAGCTAAGCACGCTAGTGGAGCGGCCAGATTTGATTAGGGCTTAAGCTCCGGCCATGCTCAGCAGCGGCGTCATAAATACTTAATGATATTGTCAGCTCCGCGGCCAGAGACCATGCATACAGCCCTGATCTTGGCTTTGGCCGGGCTTATTCCCCGGCTGTGGCTTCAATTTAAATCAAATGTGCGCAACGATGCCGTCGTCGCCACGAGGCTTGCTTTTGGTTTTGGCTTTGGCTTTGGCCCGGCCCGGACTGGCCCTGGCTTTGGCCTTTTTATTTTTAGCATAAGCATATGATCGACACTCGCGGGGACGAGTGTGTGGCGTGTGTGGTGTGTGTGGTGTGTGCTGGTGTGTGTTTGCGCTATTTTTAGTGATGCATTTAAGTGGCGACCGCATTCGGTCGGCTCGGTTCGGTTCGGGCCACGGCCTGAACTCTCTAGCCAAATGTGTCCCGCTGTGAATTATGTGTCTACATAAATTACCCGGCCAGGAATTAATCATTTTTTATGCAGGACTGCGGCGGAGCCTGGCCAGAGCCTAGCCGTGCTTTTTTCTCTCTTTTTGTTTCGCTGCCTGCCCATTAGGTTCAGCTTTCTGGTCCGGTCCGCTGTGGATGTGGATCTGGCTCTGAGTGCCTTAAGGGGCACATTGGAGTCGCTCTGAATGTTTGTCTCTGTCCCGGGGATTGGAGTTGAAATAGCACAGGATGCTCTTTTGGCGCCTGGCCTACACAACGCAATATGGCCAAAGTAATTGGAAGCGGCAGTCAAATGTCCAAGTTCGAAAAAAAAGATTACATTTGACTCTGGATCCGCAGAGTGTGGGTTTTGTTAAAGGAAGAGCTTAAGGTCTAATGGCATTATGCCTTATGGCAATTTGTGCGGTTTTTAAATCACTTTTTGATGAGTGAGAAATGTTTATTTAAGTTGGATAAGTTTTTAAAATATGTAATTAATAAGTAATAGCTCTAGTATCATATGCTTCCTAGGAATTCTTACAAAATGGATAAATTTAATATATTTTATTCAATATACAATATTTAACCACACTCCGAGAAATATCCTTGGATTAATAATGTCATAAAAATAGCTCTCTGGGAACCTCCATCTAATTCCTAATTTATCCGCCCAAACCTACTCGAAAATTGAAATTTATTCCAAAGAAATCTCCGAATGACTAAACTGCAATGTCCACACCACAGATGCCCCCAAAACTTTAATCGCCTTTGAAGCTTTAGTGTCGTTGTTCAAGGCGATATGGTTGTAGTTGCTGATGCTCCTGCTGATGCCGATGCCGATGCCGGTGCCGGTGCTGGTGTAGTTATTGTTGTTAGCATGTAGCCTACCATAATTGATACGTGCTGCACTTGCGCGCAAAGACAAAATCTGCCCGCGGGCTGTTTGCTTTGGCTCAGCGTGTGGGAATGGGCATGGGGATGGAGATGGCCGGGACACGGGACACGGCAGATGGGAGGCGGAGTGCTCATCCTGGTCGGTGCTGCAACACGAGTGGGGCGTGGCAGCAGCAGCAGCAGGAGAGGATGCCAGAGGAGGCTGTGTCGCCGCCCCATTTGGCGTCTGCAGTTGGATTGCATTAAATGTCAAGGAAATCGCATGTCCACCCTCGTCTGGCGGCTGTCCTTTCGTCTGGACTTGTGCAATTTTATGGCAGTCTGGGCACTTGGAACTGAGAACTGGGAACTGGGAACTGGGACTTGGAACTGGTGGGTTAAGAATGGAAGGATATTCCCGGGACACCGCCCCACTTGTAAGGCATTTTATAATTTAATTTTCATATATGTGGCAGCGTTCGACTCGGCTCGCTTCCCACTCCAAGTGGGTGTTGCTATCGATTATTATCGATTATTCTGCTGGCCCCGGCAACCATAAATCAGGGCACTCCACTCCACGTCCCCGTCCCCCAGCGCTGGGCTTTCATCAGCTCATTTATCACTTAGGCAAACAGCATAGGGCATGGGCATGGGCATGGGTATGGCTGCGGGGCAAAAAAGGGAAAATATATGGTAAAAACAAAAGACTCAGGCAACGAACTAAGTGCTGTCGCCCTCTAATGTCAGCGCTGGGATTTCCTACTCATCCCCGGCCAAAGGAGTCGTCGTCGTCGCAGCTACCAGCAACAAAAGTGATAATTAATGTGTAAACCGAGCTCCCCGATCCTCGATCCCCTGCGGAATTGTCAACGGCCGAGGAGTCGAGCAGTCGGGCGCTGCAACTCCACATGCTAACCAAGGTGCTGACACTAAGCACTTGTCACCCAGCCCGCAGCCAGAGCCAGGAGCCCGATGCTCCATCTGCATGCCAGTGATGTCGGTCCTGGCGAGAAGCAATCATGTGATTTTATGGTGGGAAAACTTGGTTAGTTTCCCATATAATAAAGCTTTAAACTATAAACCATAGTTTTGATAGTCTCCTATGGTAAAGAAGGCTAATAGGGCATTAGGATTAATGGTAGCTTCTCTCCAAGAACCCCTCTTGCCTGCATTTAATATTTTTATGGGGCATTAGATCATTGTTTTAATTATTTTAATGTCTGTTATTATTATCGAATTAATCAGTTTCTTGAACAAAACATATAAACTTCAGGAAAAGCTTCAACAGAGCAAGGCTGGCAATAATTGGTACTAAAATGGCTCGAGCTTTGGGTTAGGTAATTCATATATTATTCGATTCATAAAACCCAGTGACTTGGCAGCACTCACAGTGATCCCAGGCCTGCTCATCCTCGGCTTGGCCGTGCGTGTGTCTCTGCTGGCTTCCTCGCTCCCTGCCAGTGTCCAGAGCCGCGACATGTCTTCCACTGCAGCTGGACAAATTGCAGTTGTCGTCGTCGCCGTTTCGAGGCTGCTGCCTCCTTTTTCCTGCACACACACATGTGATATGTGAGTGGGGATGTATGAAGGCTCTTGCGAACCCGAGCCCCGAGTGAGTCGTGGTTATGTGCGTAGTTATGCAAACAGTGGCCGGCCAGAACAAGTTGTGGCTGCTGTTGGCTGTCGTAATTAAAGGTCAACATTTGTGCAAGTTGTCAATGGCATGACCAGGCATGAGGTGGATACCCAGAGGGGAGGGATGCCGAGAGCACGAGAGCCCGAGTCGCAACCCGGACCGCATAAATAATTCCCGCAAATGAGATGTCCCGGGCGGGGGGAGCTGGAGCCGGAGTTAAAAGCCCTCGGATCGTAAAGGAAGAGGATCATAAAACTTAATTGGTTTTTTTTGCTGGTCTTGTAGTTACACTTTACCCCGCCCGAGAGAGAGAGAGAGAGAGAATCGGTCTCAACGCTCAGTTGGCCCCCAGAAAGCGTTCTTAAAGTTCACTTAAGTTACGACTAAGGCTGTCGGATTTTTGATTTGCTTCGGTCCTCAGGAGAGCATCGTCCCATCACACAATGGAAATCTGCGACTTCCTAGTGGCGGCCGATGGGGAAACTCCGATCGAGATCCGCATTTGAAGAGATCCGATCCGGCCGAGAGGAAGTATTTATCGCCAGGGAGACTTTTACCCGCTCGGAGCCTGGGCTTTTGTCTTCGGCTCATTTGCAATTTAGACAAAAGCCAAAAGTTTCCAAAGATGATTGCTGCTGCAGTCTTCGATGCTGCTGCAAATTTCACTTTTTCACTGTTATGGTTTTCGGTTTTGAGCCCGGCACTCTGCGTTGCACTTAGCGTTAGCGTTATTACTATTGTTATTCAACCCAAAATATTTTTAATGAAACTGGCCGAGTTGCTGCTCCATTGCTTGCACAAATTGCAGTCTATTCTGCGGCCAGCGCAGGCGCGCGAAAATAAAAGCTACAATTTTCCATGTACACTGCAAGAATGGGGCCCTTTTTATGGGTGGGATTTATTAAAGCAATTTCGAAAGGCTTTCATAGCCAATGTCTACGCCAGTTCATCCTAATTCTAGTATATTTTTCCTAGTCCTTGATAAAATTTAGTTATAAAAATAAGATCCACTCTGGTCACACTTTTGATCATGACCGGTGTTTTTATACATAACTTTTCCGAATTTACTTATTGGCTGCGAACAGACTGGATCAGAATAAAGCTGAACACTGAATTTATCCAATTATCCGATCCACACTACCCACATCTCCCCACTACAACATTTGGGTCCTTCGAGCCGGATTTTATTCTGCAGTTAAGTGTTGTATTTTTCTGTGATTAGTTGATGCTGTAATGACACCTTTTAGTTTTATTTAATAAAATAAAACCCACCAGCTCAATATTAGCAGTTTTTGCATAGAAATCCCTCACTCATCAAGGTCTATTAAGCTGTAGATCAGTGGTGCCCCAAGCCCTACCTCGCTAATCCCCAAATTTCTCTGCCCAACCCTTACCGGCACACGCACAGAATTTAAAAAAAGCACCAGTGCTGTTAAATTGTAATTTTTGTACTAAATCTATTCTTTTATATAGTATATTGTATATAGCTATTTTTTTAGTCATTGTTTTTTTCTTATATGTAGTTGCTTTGTTATATTTTTTACTCACACAAATGCAATTCTAAAATGTATTGCTTATGCATAATTTTTTATATAATTATAATTATTTCGCTAGTGTTGTTAAATCATAAATTTACAAGTATGCACCAATTTATGGAGCTGTTAACCAAAAGAAAGGATCGATTAAAAAAACACTTATTAAAATATGCAAATAAATCATAAAACACAGTTTTTAATATCTCTTTTATGATGGCCACAAGCCACCCTTGTAATTACCAACGATTATTGCTCAGTGTACTCTCGATGCCCCGTCATGCTTTCTTTGTTTTTTCTCAAAAGCAATGTTCATTGTGCGATATTTGATGATGTTGCCGTTGTTGCCGCGCTTTTTCCCTGCGCTAATTACGTACGGAGCCGAGGCTTTTTGTGATTGATTGCAAAGTGCAACGAAGGAGATGGTTGTTGTTGATTGTTGCAGTTGCTGTTGCTGCTGCTGCTGCAGTTGCTGTTGCTGTTGTTGCTCCCATGAAGCGTGGCACGTGTTGCGTTTAATGTGCAGTTTCTATTACTCTCGCCGTACTGCGGCAATTGAAAGTGAAACTCAATTTTATGAGGCACCGGCACCGGCAGCAGATAGACAGACAAGTCAGCCGCCGAAGAAAGAGGAGACCAGGCCAATCCCACCTTGGACTTGGACTGGTTACTTGGTCTAGGACTGGGAGACTGGGACTGGGACTGGGACTGGCCAACAACTTGCACTTTTGGCTGATAATTGACCTCATTTAAGATGCGGCCGCTGCGATAAGGCCGATAGGAATTAAAAGCGGCATCCACTAATTTAGCCTGACTCCCAGCCGAAGGATGGGTCCAGTTCCTCAGTCATAGCCTCCGCCTCGGCCTGACTATGATCCTTATCGATCGGCCCTTAGGACTAGACCAAAAGAGAACTTGACTTTGGCCATAGCTGCTGCTGCTGCTGATGCTGCTGCTTCTGCTTCTGCTCTTGGCCATTGGCTGTTGCCAGTTGCCAGTTGCCGGTTGCCAGTTGCCAATTTCCAATCGCGGCCAGCAATCGCACCACGCTAACGAGACGACGACAACAACGTGCTGCAGGCACTGCCAGCGAGGGGAGTTACCATGATAAGTAGTATCTATTATAAGAAAATTTTGTAGATACTTTTACTGGATTTATCTAATTTTTATATAACTAAGCAGAAATAAATAACAGATATTTTAAAAAACAGATAAATCAATAAGAAAACTTTGGAGACTTAGTTTTGTAAGCAAATTGTTTAAGTTTTGATCATTTATTCATAATAGTCCTACTTTTACTTCGTAATAAATTCTACAGAACTAGCTTTTGGAATTTAAGTGACTATTTATGTAAAGAAATAATGAATAAGGGTTTGACTCTAGTTAAAGTTCCTTAAATACATTTTAAAATATCACATCAGCTGAAATGTTTCCCAGAAAATACAATTCAAAGTGCTAGTCACTCAAATGAAGCATTAGGAATCAGATACATCCAACATATATATTCCCTTAACTCGATTTAAATTGAGGTATTATCAACTGCTTGAGCCACCCACGTCCAGGGGCTGAATGAGGAACGTGGAGCGAACCCGAGACGCGCCTAGCAGTGGCTGCCGCTGCATAAGCATCTGTAACTTTTCGCGCTTATCTAAGCCATAAATCTCCGATGGCGGTAGGCAAGTCCAAAAAGCTCCTAGTCCAAGTCCAAGTCCAACCAGAGTCCAGGAGCAGAGTGTCGAGTCCGAGTCCGTGGAAGTCGTGCGGGCGTTGGCTCTGCAATTGGCCTCGTCTTCTGATGGCAAGTGACTGAGTTTGAGGTTCGAGAACTGAAACCGAGACTGACTGACAATCAAGGCGATGTGCGATTTGCGACTTGCGATTCGGGATTCGCGATTCGCGATCCTCGATCCCAGATTCCCCGATACCCCGCCGCAGATTCCCTGTGCTCGATCATCGTCCGCCGCCTCTAATGGGCCAACGTCACACTTCTTATCTAACAATAAGCCGGGCCGACTGCGGCTGCCAGTAATAAATGCGACCCACATACGCGACCAGTTGGCCTGGCCAAAAATAAACAGAAAAGCGGCAACACCATTCTTTAGCATTGCCCTGCCCTGGCCTGGCCTGGCCCGGCCTGACTGGGCTCTGGCCCCAAAATCTTGCCAATCCAAGCACTGGAGCTCGCGGAGGCACTCGCGGAGGGAGCTCAGGCCCAAGCACTTCCAGTGGCTCAGTGGCAATAAATTTCAATTTGCTGGCTGCTCGCAAGCAGCTCAGCTCACCTCCACCTCCGAGCCCCAGCTCCAGCTCCAAGTCCACCTCCAACTCCCCAGCCTCAGCCTCCACGAGAGTCGCCTGGCAACAATGCAATGCGGAGGTAAAATGATAAAAATTCGATTACATTCAGGTGTGAAACTTACATATATTGCAGCGATTTACTTGTTTTCCCTTACTCTACGATCCGGTAATTGAGTCTCTACGCTACACTGGCGGGATAGATTTCAATCTGGGTTAATAAATAATATATGCTTGGAATTTTGTGTTGGGAATACAGGTTATTGTGTTTCTGGAAGGAAGTTAATTATAAGAAATTGAGTTGTAAAATATTAAAGCAAACAGTTTAATTTCTTAGGAGTAGTTCTAGAAGAGAAGAATTTTCTAAAATTGATATTGATATCTTGTGTTTTATATTTCTTCTTCAAAGGAAATTAGAATTATTAAATAATATTTTTATACCCGGTACCCATAGGGTACAAGGGTATTATAACTTAGTGAAAACCGA
>JAEIIF010016929.1:0-24536 GCA_018874455.1 Drosophila trapezifrons | reverse complement strand
TTACAGAAAAGAATTATTTTTCTAAAACGATAGTATCGATGGTGGCCCAGAACCATCGATATTTGCTAAATTTTTCGACCGTCGATACTATCGATAGTACCATCGATTTTTTGACCAACACTAGCTTAGAGACTTCTGTTTTAATTATTATATTCAGAATCCTCATTTTCTCTCAATGTACATATACAATATGTTGGCATTAGCGGCTCTCTAGCTGCCTTCCTCCTGCTGTGCGGTAAAATCATATTGAGTGTAGATTAAATGGCGGCACGTCGACCTCTCCTCCATGTCGCCGCATAAAAATCCATTAGAAGCGGAAATCTGCAGTGCGAGCAGTAGTGGCTCGAAATCGGGGTCGAAGGAGCAGCCATGGCCGGCCGGGGCATTGGAGCTGGAGCTGGGACTGCCACTGGCAGCGGGTCGATGTGGTTTAGTAATTATCACAGTTGCAAATGCTTCGATAGCGCCAGGCCTAACTATGTCACGGGAGGGAGTCTGGGCCTGCGTCTGGGGGAGTGTGTGCGTGTGCTTATCCTGAGAGCACTTAACAAAACGTTCACGTTTAATTTAGCCTTGACTCCAATATGCCTGCTCCTCCGAACTGCTGAACGGCTGCAACCGGCATCGGGCCTTGCGATGTCGACGCCCATGTATGTATTTAACCCAATTTTTGTTAATTTCCCCACTAACACAGTGTAAAGATTGTTGGCGGATTGCTATCGTCTAAGGATATTCGACTTGCTCTGAATTCCGTAATTAGAACAGTGAGTGTCTTCTTGTAGCTTACATCTTGAATTCTTAAGGGGAATGCGTAATTTTTAATAAAACTTAAGTTATGAAAACAAAACATTTAGAATGTAACTTAATGTTTCTTAAAATAAGTAAGATTTCGGATAATGAAACTAGAAAGATGGATATGGCTAAGTGGCAGGTTCTCAAATCATAATATATGCCTAATAATTGTTGGATTATTTAGTATCTGCGCTTGCTTTCTAATTAGTAGGCTATTCTTTTATCTGTCACTTATCGAAAAAGTCTTATCCAGAATTTCACAATCATGAATATACTAAAAATTATTCATCTTATTATGCAAATCTTTGGCTGGAAGCGCGAATGTAAGGTGCCGCTGCTGCCGTCGCCGAAGGTATTCAACCTCCAGAAAATCAACTTCCTGACAACATCAATTTGCTATCTCCACGACAAAGAATCCTCCGAAAACCAGGAAGTCGCTGCTGCTGATGATTACTCAAACGGGATGATAGACAAAAGGGCGATCATGCCAGCTCAATGCCAAATCGATATTCCCGATAGCACCTACCTACTAGTCGGCGTATTCATCCTAGTGGGACTCTGCCTCACGTGCCGCCTCAAGATAAGGCTTAAGAAGGCCAAGCCTATATGTACGATTGTATGGCAGGAGGACGAGGAGGATATATTCTTAGACTTCCAGTTCGACGAGGATGAGTTCATCGACTTGGAGTTTGATGACGAGGAGGAGGAGTTCTTCGACTTGGCGACCGACGAGGAGGAGGAGGAGTTCTTCGACTTGGCCACCGACGAGGGAAACGTCTCCTGGCACTCATCAGTAAACCCTCAATATGTGCTCCACTGCAATATTCTCAGCGATGAGGAGTGTGCAAGGGCTCCCGATGTTAATTAGTTATTTTTATTTTAATTGTTGAACCAAAAATTATATTTGACAAATTCCTAGCTTTTAAAATAAGAATTTTTAATGTATTTCCCTCGGAGAGGTGCCTGCGTGCGACTGACATTAATTTCTTAAGCAAACAGGATGAAGGAGACAGCCAACTTCAGCTATCAAAAGCACAGGCTCCTGAATATGCGACTCAAGAGATGAAACGCACATGTGCATCATCCATTCTGGAGTCAAGTCAGAAGGAGTTCCTGTCACAGAGGCCAAAGTTTTGCACAAAAACTATGACTTGGTCCGCGCTCTGTCGATGGGCGGAAAAGTTTTCGCTGGTGGGAAATTTCGCGCTAGCGACAAATAACTTTGAACATTTTTATGAGCTTGCAATGGGGCTTGTCAATTATGTTCATTTCCCTGTCCCAGAGATGTCACAGATGACTCTGACTCTGACTCTGGCGGCGGCGGAGAAATGCAGAAGGCAATGCCAGTCGTTTCTTACTTTTTCCTGACTCGGCACAAAGTTTGCCCGGGCCCGGAGAATCAAGAGTCACCTTTCGCAAGTGCTGCTTGAATATTTAACCGACTTGGCGAATTAATGACAGGCACGAGTGGGCGTGGCAGTGGGCGGTTGGCACGCCCTAATGGCGCTGGGCCTCCTGCATTGACCTGAATGCTAATGGAAATCGCTGCCTGAGTGGGATTTGGCCTGCGAGTGGGATTACGCTAATGGAGCCGCTCTGCTGTGGGCCCACAAATGATATGTTGCGCATACGCCGCGTGCGCCGTGGCAAGGCAATAACTCAAAATCTTAGACTCGTAAGCCAATTTTCGTTGATTTAGTTTATCTGCAGTGGGCCAGCATCATCAATACAAATGCCTTTGCGTCGCTGATTCCCATTTGACTACTCGCCGCCCCCCCCTAACTTTGATTTCATTTGTTGTCGGCCGAGAATCGTCCCGAGCCGGTTGCCCCAAGTCGATCGAGTCTATTTCCCGCACTCAGGGGGCCGGCGGAGCAGACAATTTGATTTATTGGCACAAATTGCGTTACATTACGTTATCGCTTTGAGTGCGACTCTGCGTGTGTTTACGTACACGGGTTGGGTAGTCAGAGCCAATGCTCTTTAAGCCCATGCCGGCCACCTTGAGGCGACCGGTTCACTCTTATTCTGGCAGTGCACTTTTCAATTACTTGATGGTTGGGACTTAAATCCGAATTTAGCTTTTCTAGGGCTGCAATCCGAGCCATTTGACAAATCTGGGATACGCCACTTACGCAAGGGAATTTAATGGATTCGGAAAATGCCATTTGTATTAGAAGGAAAAGGAAACTTGCACTCGGAGAAACAGTAATCATTATTTGGAAATTATTCCCAAGAAATTTACAACATTTGATCGGCAATTATTCGCAGATTTACAGAGGTAAATATTATGTATATTTTTATCTCGCTTAGTATTTTATTTCCTTCTCAAATAGCTTATGGAACTAATTGTTTCGAGTGCCCTTTGACCCTGGAAATGATTTTAAACAAGTATTTATAAACGGCAATAAATAAAGTCGAAAAGGTTGAAATAATTGCTGGGATATGTAAAACAGATTTCGGTATCGTACATCATTGGAGTCCATTGCGGCGGAATTTAGTCCCCAGCCGGACCCATCTCGTCCCTTGGCCTTTGGGAGCACCTGATATCTGGAATTGCGACAGGTGTCAGATTGCGCGCAGATGCGCTTGAGTTGGGTTTCCTCTCATTTCGCTATTTAATTTTTTAGCTTTTTTCCAGCGCCATCGAGCGGATTTCGTTGCGAATTAATTGAAATTCAAACTCGCATTCCGAATCCGATGACCAAATCGAGAATCGCTAATTAAGTTGTCTATGCAATAATTCGCAGGTCCTCAATGCAATCCGATTGAGTTTAATTAAATTTGTAATTTAAATCAAATAACAGGCAAAGCTTTTAACAGGCTCCCTCCGCCTGGAAATATTTGCCGCCGGCGAGGCAGGTGCAACAATGCCGGGCAGGAATACCTTTGTGCGTTTTGGCATAAAGTGAATTTGTAAGCAATTTGGCGCTCTTAAACTTGGTTGAAATGGAGAAGGGCTGGCTTTTTGTGGTCAAGGCTGCACTGGTAAAAATGTATATAATTTGTTTTAGTTACAAAATGTATCACAGTTTTGTTTAAATTTTATTTGTTTTGTATATTGAGTCTTTTATAAAAATAGAAATTCAAAACAGCAAATCCAACTTTAAACCTTCCGTTGGCCATAAGGAAACCTGTATTATGTATAACAAAATATCAAACGCATTTTCTTGAGTGCTGCATTCTTAGACCTACAAAATGGCCAAACTTTTGCCTTAGCCTCTCTCCTACACTTTAACATAACGGCCTGTTCTCCAGACTCCTGCGGCCGGCTGCCTGTTTTCGGTTGAATTCCATTGAGCTGGAAAGTCGCCGTGGGTCCATTAATTAAATGCAGCTTGTGGCCTGCAACTGCAGCTTCTGTGGCTTTCAGCGCAGCCATAATGAAAGCCAATAAACAGCAAATTCTGTTGCCCTGCACAGCTCATAAAAACCCATTCGGAGTCGCCCACCTAAGGACGCTCCTCCACATCTTCTGCTATTTGCTCTTAAAAAAAAACACAACCGTGGCCCAATTAAGTTTCATCACGTTTCGCATGTATGCCAAAAGGGAAAAGTTTTTCCTTTTGGCCCGCGCCAAACGAAGCGAAAGTCAAACTGGAGGAGCGGTGGCCAAATCAAAGGTTATGCTGGCCGCCTCGTGCTGACCCTCGGGTCAGCGGTCGGGAAAGGTTAATCGACGACAGGAAGTTCATTAGATCTAGTTGCCCGACGATGACGATGATAAGGATGTGCGAGTCTCGTTATGGGATATATGTTATGGCCACAAACGGCTTCGATCTCCTACGCCTTAACGCTTAACAGTGGCAAATGCATTTAGACTGATTGCGATACAAATGCATAGTTTGATCGGGGAAAATGCAATTAGTTACCAACTTTGATTGCATTTTTGTTTGATTTGCCAACTGGTTGGCATCAAATCTCGATTGCAGCTCGTCAAACATTGCAGTTATTTAGAAAATTCAATTTGCGTTGCGTTTATTCCACAGCAACACACAAAGGGCTCCGGTCCACAGCCGCCACCCAGCAAATAATTTGCAATGTTCGTAATGTGGCCAAACATTTGTTCGACTGCAGCTATTGCCAATTGAAATTTGCTGCCCTTGAGTCCGGTCCCAAAAAGCCATGGTTTTCAGCTCCAACTCCGCCTAGGGAATGGGAAGTCGTATAGTTGCCTGCACAGAGAAAAAAATTTGGCAATAAATAGGAAGGGTTATCATTGTAAGCACTTGTTCGTGAGAGTAATAAATAGAATAAAGTAATTCTATAGCAGCAAAAGCTTAATCACAGAAAATAATTAATTAAATAACAATTGAATTAAAGGTTAAGATTCTACTCTCTTGTCGATTGTACATTCTGGCTCTATTCGTATTTGCTCGTCACGTTTACTCGTCGTTTTAAATGTTTTACTCGTCTTTACTCGTCGTTCTGTTCTTTTGCTCGTCGCCATTGCTCGTCACCTTTACTCGTCGTTTTAATAGCTATTTTGCTCGCCGTCTTTACTCGTCGTTCAAGTCTCAATCTCATCGTGTGTACTCGTCCCATTTCTCTCATCCTCGTCGTCCTTACTCTTTATAACCAGTTTCACTCACCTCAGTCCGATCTAAAATAAAATCGACCAATATTGATCACCTTTTGTTCTCCCTGTGTGCCTGGCTGAAAGCTTTTGCAGCTGATTAAAGTGACCTGGGCCAAATGAGGCTTGAGTGCCTGCTTAGGGCAGCTGGCAGTCAACCAGCAAGGCAATCCCAGTCGCAATCCCAGGTTTCTCTCGCTCCGCATCAAGGTCGCCGTTGATTGAAAATCAATCGCCGGCAATGACGATGCAACCCACTAATCTCCGGGCAGCTTTATGAGCGTGTCTAATGGTCATGGCGATGGCTTTGCTATGGTTTTATCTCCGCCTCGCCTCAGTTTCGCCTGGTTTCCGCCGCCCCTTCAAAACGGCGACAGCTGAATATGTTGCATTTAATGTTGAAGCTTGTAATTCCGCATGTTTTACAATGCCATCACATGCTCGCTTCCCATGCAATAGTTTTGGCCATTTGTTATGCAAGAGGAGCAAAAAAGCAGCATGCAAATATTTGACTGTGGAGGGCGTTGGCCTTGAAAACTGCTTCAGGGCCAGCGGCTGGTCAAGCACAACTCTCACAGATGTCAGTTTATGTAAATGGATTCGAAATTAGTTTCAGTTTGGCTGTCCGTCCCCCGAAAAAGAAAGAATGCAAAGCCAGCGTTTTGTGTCCAGTTGGGCAGCATGTGTGGACACGGAATTGATTACAAAATGTTTTCAAACAATAGGAAGCCTTTCCGTTAGACGTTGGTGATGACATAGTTAGGATATGTTTTTACCATAATATAATATTTATAAAATGGAATTGATATTGTAAATAATCCTCAGTTTATCAAAAAGTTAGGGTAGCGTCTGGTATAAAAATCAGGTATTTGATTCAATTTCATGTTTAATTTGCTTTATCAAAAAGTTTTCAGAGTCTGCACAGGTAATTACCCTAATCAGGCTCATATTTTTGAAAAACTTCCTCCACCGCGAAATGGAGAGACGGAGGGCAAAAGGACTCGCAAATGCATTTCATGTGTCAGCGCAACGTCAAAGGGCGATGGAGCATTTTGAGCCTTTTAGGGGGGGCAAGGGGCATTGAAGGAGCCGGGGGCTTGCTGCGCCTAACCGTGTCAGCAACATTAGTAGCAACACAAAATTCTAATTAAGTCATGGGGTTTTGTATTTCCTTCGGCACCGCGGGCACTTTGTGTAGCAAAATTTTTGTGCAAGCTTCCAAAAATTTCCCATAAAACAAGCGCACAAAATGCGAAACGGGCAAGAGGGAAAGGGAGAGAGAACTAAATATCGGGCAAAAAGGGAAGCGCAACGGAAGATACACTAGGAAAAACAAGGGAATTTAAAATCTATATATTTTGGAAATTAATGTTATACGTAGAGATTTTCGCTTATATTAAATTTCCTTGAACTTAAGGTTTTATCCAGACTTTTATATCATATTTAAGTAGAATTGGTAATAATAGTAAAGAGTATCCCTACTATCGATCGGCAAGATCTAGTATATTTTAGTAAGGTAGTTTAGGTTTTGGCAAAAGAAGGCAAAAGGAGAGGCGGGCACACTTAATAGAAGGAGATAGAGAGAAACAATAATGTAAAAAGAGCTGAAATTATAATAATAAGCAAACGTGATAGCCATTAAGAACTCAGTTAATATTATTAAGCATTTGTAGTAATCTCTATAAAGATAAAACCAACATTTATTATATAAATTGTTTCCGCTTTCAGTGTTTAAAAACCTCTTAGAGAATTTTATTAACTGGATTATTTATATTTTCTTAAGCTTTTGAAAAATAAAATCAAAACCTTAATTATAACCTTATTCCCTTTTCAAGGTTAAACTTCTCATTCAAGTTAGTTTTTAAAGATTTTGTTAGCATGTAGAGGCTTTTTTGCGACTGCAATGAAGAGCCAAAAAAAAGGGCAGCGTGGGCGTGGCAAAGAGTCCATCTTTGCTTCGCCCCGTTTCGCTTCCCGTTTTCAGCGCTGCTTTATTTGCAAGTCCAAGCTTGTTCATGGCTCGCGGTGCGTTCCGCGCCAAACAAAGCGACTGAAGAGCACCCAAGCCTCCCACTAGCCACCATCTCTCCAGCCCCCCGAAAGCCACCTCCTTCGCCAGTTACTACCCGTTTCCAGCTCATGCCCCCGCATTTGTGCCACGCCGCGCCGCCTTTTGTTTGGAACTTTTCGTTTTGTTGTCGGCGCAGCTAATTAAAAGAATGTTGGAAAAGTGTAATATGTAAGCAAATTTCTGCCGAGCCACATAAATAATCCCGATTATTTTACCTGGTCCGCCAGCCAGCCAGCCAGCCAGGCTGTACGCCTGCAGTATTTTATTTTCGTCTTTTTACGCTTTGTTTATTTCGTCCTGGCCCGCACAAAATTTAGATGAACATTCGGGGCATTAAAGTCACGACGAGGTCCTTTTGTAAATACTTAGTTGACCAGGATTGGGTCACTGGCCATGGAAATATGAATGCCAGCCAAGAGAGATGGGGGAAAATTGAGACAGCAGAGCAAAAAAGGGAAACGAGGATGGGAAAGCGGGCAAACATCGACCCTGGCTGGAGGCTAGACCTACGAAAATGGCGCAATTAGCTGCACAACTTGGCCAAAACGAAAGATTAATGACAGCCCCCTCGGTTTTTTTTTCTGCCAAGTTTTGGTCTTTTCAGTTGTCGCTCGCTGGCTGCCTTATTGACTTAGACTCGAAGCCAATCGTCCGTCGTGTCAATAAAACGTTCGCTGTGTACATAAAAATAATAAATGACGTCGCCGACGGGTCCGTCAAGAGCGAGTGCTCAAGGAACACACACAAAAAGTGCAAGTAATTAGACGCATAAATTTTATGACAACTTGGCCCCGAAACTTTGGCTTGACTTGCCCGAGAGAGATTTACAGGTGCTCCTGCCAAGTCAGGATGCTTGCTTCCAGCATTCCCGGCCAGCTATCCAGCTATGCACTTCCTGTGGCCATGTAGGCACTGAATTTCCTGAATGTTGGACCAACCGGAGCGCATATAACACACCGTGCGATGCCGGGGATTTGAGATTCGGTTGTCCGGACTCGAGGCATTGCCGGCACATGTTACCCCAAAGGCGCTGGTTAATTGCCAGGCTAATGCCAACCCGAACGCTGCCTGAGGGCCATTCGATTAAATGCGCCAAGAGATTAAAACTTTAAATGGTTCGCCGATGAATGGACGGGCCGAAAGGTTGGCCATTAATTTCATTTTGTTGCGCATTTAATGCCAAGCGATTGCCATTCCATTTAACGCCAAATGCGGATTGATCCAACGCACTTACTGCCGCCGCGCGCCGTCCCCAGCCATGATAATATTTCTATAATATTCGCCGCCTCTCTCTCTGCTGGGATGTAAATAATTGGCGCTGACAGCTTGATAAATGGCTTTTCAGCCGAGTTAATGAAACTAAAACATGGCAAACGAGCGCGCAAGCCAGCCACGTAGCGAGTTTTTAAATTAAGATAATGCAGCAGCAGACGAGGCCACGGTGCGTATGAGTAGCGTAATTTCCTGCCTGGCTGCCATTCGCCATTTACCATTTGTTCTTTTGGCAGATCTACACTGAAGTAAATGTATATTGAAGGTTTTTCCAATTTAATATAAACTTAAATTCGCTACATTACATTTTCCGATCCTTTCGGAATCAGATACTCAAGTTCTAACCTGGAACAATGTTAATTCTAGTTCTTCTCTCTCACATCTATGACTATGATATTGAATCCCTTGGTTTAAAAATACCTTGTTGAAAAAATAAACATTTTAAAAGGAAAGCCTGGCTTTATTTTGTTCAGTGCACACTTCCCAACCAGCGTGCATGTGGAAATCTTTTAGCAACAATTTTGCCAGCTAATGCGAATGATAAGCGCGCATAATATATTTGCTGCCATTAGTGCGCTGCATTTGAGCATTCCTCAAAATGCGGCAGTGGCTGTGGCAGTGTCTGGGACATTTCTGGGACCTTTACCAGCACCAGGACCACCACAACCAGGACGCAACCACTTTCCGACCCCGTCCATGGCCCATTTTGGCCATGACAAAGCGCAGCGTGCTTCTGAGTGCTCGATTTATGGGACTCGCCAGTTTTCAGCTCTCCCCGCACATTTTCCCACGGCCCACAAATCCGATTTCATTATGGAAAACGTGCGGCGAATTAAAAGTAGATTTAGCGCAGCTACAACAAAAGACGAGGCGAGTGCCAGGACAAATCTCGATGCAGTTCCATTCAGCTGGATTCCATTAGGAGTCCAGCAAATCGGGCGAGTGTGCGTGATGCATGAAGAGTCGAGGGAGAAGCTGAAACTGCAGCAACTGCAATTTCAACTGCAACTGCGAGTGCCACTGCAGCTAGCAGAAGCTCTGATATATGTGGATATAGCTTAATGTATGCGGAATCGAAATCTGTGAGTCTTAAGGAAAACGATTTAAAATATAATAGATAAATTATAGATATTCCAGGTTATTTTTAACTTCAGTTCAAAGAATCAGGTGTGCTTCAAGTTCCCTTACATATCTGGCGTTCCATCAGGGCCTTTTTGCTGGCAATCCTGCTGGAACCAGACATCACCTTCGTAGGCAGTTAACATAATCAGAGCTTGACAAGCAATCTTCTGCCATGCATTGAAGATGAGTGCCCGATGTCGCTTGTTGTTTCCGGAATTTGTCACTCGAGTGCGAGATGCGTGTGTGTGGGACGGTCGGTCTTGGCTTGTTTGTCAGGCGACGGCCTTTTCGGATTTATTATGTTGATGTGTGCTGCGTGTAATTTGAAATTATGCGCGGCAGTGCCAAGACGTATGCTTAACATAATCAAATAACTCATACGCACCGTGTACACTTGATGAACAAGGCGACGGCGATGGCGATGGCGACGACGGTTCATAAAAAGCGAAGCGTAGGTGAACAACTTCCAGCTCTCGGCTCTCAGGATTTTCATTATCATAATTTCTAGCTGATTTCATTGCGCCAGCAGGCAGGAGCCAGAAGCAAGGATAGCAAGAAGCAAGGATACCAAGGAGCAAGGAGCCAGCAGCGAAGGCAACCTGTTAGCCCGATTGATACGCCCAAGTTCGCTTTTCAATTATGTGCCCAGCAGACGTGACTATCGCGCATAATGTGTCTGATATGTTGGCGGATTCCATGCCTTTCCTTCTGAATGCCCGCACACCTTTTGCAGGTGGATGGCTTCATTATGCCTTTATTGGCCCCCTCTGAGTGAGAAGTATTTAAAGGCGGCCCGGCCCGGCCCGTATGTGGGTTAAAACGTAAAGGTAAACAAAAGGTAGCACATCGCACACATGGCCAGCGAATCTGGCCAGCAGGAGCGACCCTTGGCAAACATATGTATGCAGGCAGTGGGCATGGGCCTGCACGGCGGAAAACGGAAAAAGGGACTCAGCCACCCGAAATGGAAAAACGTGAAAAGTGCTGCCACAAAAATAAGTTTCGGTTTTTTGGTTTAGGGCACTGGGACAAAGGCAAACAAAGCACAACAGAGCGCAACACAGTGAGGACTGTGTGGAAAATGGAACACTGAACTAGTCAGAGATAATTTCCCTCTCGTAGAGCGAGAGAAAGAGCGGAAAAGCCGAAAATTTCCCGCTGAACTTGCACTTGTGGATCGTAGCTGGCGGTAGTGGCAACAAGCAGCGCTAAGCTAAGGGAATATCGCTTTAAAATTAAATAGTTTATTTTGTATATTAAAACTAAATTTTTTGAAATATTTTACATATCTAAAATATTTTAATAAATTTTAATGGCACCAACATCTTAAAATAAATTCGTATTTTTAAATTGTGTTTAATTATTTGTATTATTATAGCCGTAAACATGGCACAAAAAATTAAATAATAAATTAGTTATCCATAAGATCCTCCACTAACTAAGGTTTAATTAAAGAAATAAATAATATTGGAAAGCATACATACAACAAATATGTGATAGTAACAATAATCTTTAAGATTTTTCTATTTATTTCTCTATAGTATCTATCTATATTTATTTTACCGAATAAAGATGAGTTTCAATTGTTTAAAATTTTTCTGGTTTTAGGAATTTAAATGCCACTTATAAACATGTAGTATTTTCTGCTTCATTTATTATTTTCTATTATTTTATTTCAATCATTTATTTTTACACTTGATACAAGCAACTCTTCTTAATTATTATTTATCCCACATTCACAGCAAATGTAATCTGTTGACAACACAACACTTGCCAGCGAAAAATGTAAACAAAGGCATCGAATGCATGCATGAGACACTCAAGACGAGCATTTCGAATGGGACAGAGGGAACAGCGTCCACAACTTGAATAGTCTTTCGAGAGAGACGGTCGGAAAAGCGGAGAGAGAATTTCCCGCAGCGGAAAACGACGGCAAACGAAGGCGCCACACGAACCTGTGCCGAACGACTTGTGGATGGCAACTTTTGGTAGCAAGCTGGCCAGCAGCGCAGCGAGCAGCAGCGATGACAGCGCCAGCGGACGGCGTTCAGTTAGGATGTGCAGTTCCAGCGGTGCGAACGTGTCCCGGGCGCGCCAATTGGCCAAGTAGCCAAATAGCCAACCAGAAATCCAGCCGAATATGCCAACGCCTGACTGAGGGCCGTAATAGCCGAAATCGCGGGTCGCGCGTTTTGTGTAAATAAACAGAAGAAGTCTTAATGAAAATCAGCCCGAAATCAAAAGCAAAAAATTGAGCGGAACAACAAACAACAGCCGGAGCGAAGCGGAGCATCCATCAACACCGCATCAACCATCAGAGATCGGCACAATTTATTTTTCGGTTTCAGTGAGTGCGCTATTCGTCCGACCAAGAAAAAAGGGAAAAACAATAGTTACCGGAATATGCCTGAGTCAGCGCAGCCGTAACGCATACGCCATGTGAGCCGGATCGATGGGATCGAGCGTGTTCCGGCCAAGCCATGATAACGACCCCCTTCTGTAAATAGCCTCTCTGTCATGTGTCCGTATCCGCCACTGTACATACTGTAGACTCTAATTGATTAAACCACAATAGCAAAAATACAAACGAAGAAAAAGCATAAAACAAACAAAAAAAAAACAAGCAAAAAGAAAACAAACCAAAAACCGACATAAAAAATAAATAAATAAATATATAAAAACATATATAGCACGGAGCGCGCGCGATTTCGCCACAGAACGCGCCGCACACACACAAGTTTCGGTGGAAAACGGGTATAAATAATCGAAATAATATTCGAATGCTATAGGAATTAGGTAAATTATTAGGATTAAACTGGGCACTGGAATTTCGCGCGCAATCAGAATTAATTATAAGCAAACGGGCAGCATCATGGGACCAATCAGACTCTAGATCCGCAGAGTTAGTCACAGCACCAAGCACCACATCACCATGGACTACAGCCGGCTGAATGCAAACATCAACACGGGCAACATCAGCACCGATGAGTTCCTGGCGGTCTTCACCACCGGCCGACCGGCGGACAACGCCACCCTCAATCCGCCCCTGCTCGCCGTCGACGGCCAGCTGACCCTGCCATCGGGATCGGGATCGGGTTCCGGACTGGGACTGGGATCGGGATTCATCAATCCGAACGACACGATATACCTGCTGAATGGTAGCTTCTACAACAGCAGCCTCCAGCTGGCCGGTGGCTACTACAACCAGAGTCTCGGAGCGGGGGCGACGTCCGGCAACCTGACCAATCCGAATCTCACAGAGGTCCACTGGGACGGACGCTACCCCAGCGGCTACACGCTCACGCACATTGTGATCGCCTCCATTATTGTCACCATCCTGATGATCATCATCGTGGTGGGCAACATGCTGGTGATCATAGCCATTGCGACGGAGAAGTCGCTGAAGAACATCCAGAACTGGTTCATCGCCTCGCTGGCGGTGGCCGACTTCTTCCTAGGCCTCATCATCATGCCCTTCTCGCTGGCCAACGAGCTGATGGGCTACTGGATCTTCGGCACCTGGTGGTGTGACATCCACTCGGCCATGGACGTGCTCCTCTGCACCGCCTCGATCATGAACCTGTGCCTCATCTCGCTCGATCGCTACTGGAGCATCACCAAGGCGGTGGACTATCTCAAGTCGCGGACGCCGGCGCGGGCCGCCGTCATGATTACGGCGGTTTGGATAATGTCCGCCGTTATCTGCATTCCCCCGCTGCTCGGCTGGAAGGTTCAGAGGGAGGAGGGTCAGCTGCCCACGTGTAAGGTAAGTGAACTCTCTCGTCCATTCCACACATCCCAAGCGAAATTGACGCCAATTGACGGCAATTGACGACAATCGAACAATGGAAATAAAGGCGGGGTCTAGATTATAATTGAAAAGATGTCAAAGTGCTGGCGAAGTAGCTATATTCTTCTTGAGGGGATTTATGAAAGGGAAGATAATTCGGATTCTTGGTTATATTAATACAAATAAAAAGGAAGCAGCAATCCATTTAAGAATTAATTAGAATGAAAGAAACAGGAATATTATTTTATCTAAAAAAAATTCACATCTCTTCACCCTAAAATTAGAAAGCAACCTACAATTGATAGCCAAAAAACCATCTATAGTATCTACAATTTATTTACCAATCCATCCAGAACCCAATACATCATTTGAAATTTATTGCGAATTTAAAGGAAAATTTATTGGTTTAGAAATAAAATGTTTAATTATTGTGCTTTAAAATATTCAATTAAGCAAATGTTTACCTATTTAAAAATTAATTTAGGTCTGTTTATTATTTTTTGAACATTTTAATATAAACAAGATGAAAGCAGAAAAGAAGAAATTATTATTTGATTATTTGCCATCTAAAAGAAAGGCATGAACAGCGTGTTTCAAATATTTTTGTCTAAAGTTATTTGTGTTTAAACAATTTCATGAATAAATTCGCAAAGATCTTTCTTTTGGTTCACTTTTTATCTAGGTAATTCCGCTATTCTTAGCCACATTTCATGCCTAATTTAGCCACGTTTCTTGCACGGCAATAAATGCCATCGCCGCCGAGCGAGCACTCATATTTGCAAACAATAAAGCGTCGAATAGCTGAAATGTGGCCAAGCTCGGCGATAGCAACATGCAAAGCGCAAAATTGCGGCCTCTTTGTATGCAAATTTGCAAGTTGCCGGCACAATTGTCAGATCGTTGGTTGGTTTTCTTTTCGTTTCCCAACAGCCAACAGCCCACAGAGCCAACCTAACCCATCCCCCGATTCCCGGGTCACGCAGAGAATAAACGCAGAAATATTTATGCATATGAGTGGCGGATACATTCCGAGTGTGTCTAATTCAGCTGGCTCAAGTCGAAGGCTCTCCAAGCCAGCCCCAAAAAGTAGGCTATAATCCATAGAAATATGCGCATTATCATGCGGGTCTGCCAGTTGCTGAATTTGAATTTGAATTTCAGTACTGAGAGGGCTCTCCGGGGAAACCGAAGGCAAGGGAAAGCGTAACAAACTAGCTGGGAAATTTACCAACGAAATTCCTGGGCGAGGGCAAGACACAACACATCAGTAGCTGCCACAAACTGGCGCACTTGCTGGCTCTGTCGTGAAAATTCTTTAAATTTTGCCACAAATTGAAAACGTCCTTCAAAAGGAATCGATGCAGTCACTCCAGCAGCCAACGACTGAACCATTCAATCACAGTGACTGACCCTCTGACAGCTATTGGAACACAATTCGCTCCGCCCCGCCTCGCCCCAGAGGAATTCCAGCTTAAAGTTCCGGCCCCATTTTGTGCGGCATCGGAATTCAAACAGTTTAAATTGTTTAAAAAGGCAAACTCGGCAGAAAAGCACTGAAAACTGAGAAGAGTATATAAAAATGTTTGCTTCTGCTGCCGCTCATTGGTCAGTGGTGGGTTAAACCACAATATTATTTATTGCAATCATGATAAATGCGTGATGGTAGCAAAATGGAAAATGCAAATAGCCCCGGGCATTCCCCTCCATATCGTTCCGTATCTGTATCTCGCCTGTCTCCAGAATTTTTGATTAATTTTTTTTATTTCTCCCTTCTCCTGTCTACCCTCCTTACGGCCAGACATTGGACAAGTGAATAAAAAAAGGAAAGAAAAAAATAGGACAATATAGCAGAATATAATAATAAGGTGGAGGACGGAGAACAGAGCCAAATAAAGTATCTTAATATAGCAGACTGCTTACGTAAAGTTTGCCATTCAAATTAACCTTGAGACAATAAAAGCCAGGAGCCAGGAGCCAGGAGCCACCAGAGCAGCGTTTTTATTTACGATGGCCAGCGTCCAGTTTCGCCGGCAAGTGCTGGCCCATTAATCAAGCCTAAGTGGCCCGGCCCCGGCTCGGCCCGGATAAAGTTCCCCAGGCAAACATGTTTTTAGCGAATTTTAAGCAGTCTAAACAAGGGAAAATGACAATTTATAATGGCCAAACTTGGGCCCACAAAAGGCATCGATTACCTGTGCCCTTCACTCATCTCTACTAGGTATCTCACGGCACTCCAATTAGCTCGGCGGCATTTTGGCCAACAAATGTCAGAGCCACCCAGCCGACCGCTAAACCAATCAGCCAATCCAACCACCAACAGCCACAGACACGAGACATGGGTTCAGGTTCTGGCTCGCTGTCCAATCGTTAAACATGTCTCCCGGCCAAATTTTTCGGAAAGAAAATGCCTGTCGGCAATGGCCTTGTACGGGGACGCCATGTAAAACCTCCAATTTTCAGCCCCAATACGGGCGGCCAAGAGGATGTGCCACAGGGGCTGCGAGTGGCATGGCCTGGTGAACATTTTAATTATGACACCATGTTGACATGTACAAAATTGTTGTTCGCCGCCACCACCGACGTAGCCGTCGTCGTCATCGTCGCACATTGAACCGCAATACAAGCCGCAGGGGAGGTGGCAAAAAATCGGTGGCAACCGAGGAGGCGGAGGCGCTGATTTGACACTTGCCTGCTCGATTTAATTAATAAAAGAACACATTTTAGAGCGCGATGACACTGATTTCAGGCCACTCGGGTTTGTCGTCTAGCCGTTGAGCTATTTTTGAGCTCTTTTGATTTTCCTTAAACGAGGCTGCAGAGAGGGAAAGTTTTTAATTTGATTTTTACCCAAGACACACTCATATTTATGATTAAAATCAAGCTAAAATAGGGTTTAATCAACTCTACAACATATTTATTATAAAACAATGTGATTCAATGAGGAATATTCTTACGACCTGCTGAAGCATTATTTCGTGTTATTTCTTGAATCTATTGAATAAATAAAAACCCATTATACCTTTAACATATTTTTCTTTTCAAGAATGAGTTCTTCCATTTTAAACCAATATTATTTCATAAGTAAAACCAACAACAACGACTATTTTCTCAGTGTCTGTGCAAATATTTTGACTGGCGCATTTAATTGACATCAGCTGGCGACGACGTTGGCGTTGGCGGCGTCGGTGAAAGTTTTCCCGCTCTGATTAATGCCGAACCTAATGAGGTGTATCCTGATACGAGAATATGTGTGTGCGTGGGCGCTTGTTATTTTTGGAGGCATAATAAGGCCCGCTGTGCGGCTCCAAATCAGCTGTCATTGTTCGACCCCGCCACGTAATGGGTGCAATTTCGCTCGGCAAGTGCCTCAATCTGGGGCCAAACAAATCTACAAATATCCATACAAAAGGCCGCTTATTGAATGGAGTGGAGGGGGCGGTGCGGAGGCCACTAAGAAGAAATTCTAATTCCACGAAACTACATTATTCAATGCTCTCAGAGCTCAGAGCAAACTCAAGCTGCTGGCCATTGTGCCCGGCTCGGCTTGGGGATCCTTTGTGGACGGCGGACGCGGTGCCAAAGGGTCGCACAATGGACCTTATTATAATCCGTAAAGGGGCAAACACTTTATTGAAATATTAATCGAATATTATATACCATTTTACGGGACACGCACACAAAAGCCAGCCATCACAATGGAGCAACAAATGGCCGAGAGACCATGATGAAAAATAGAGACTCAACTCAATCAACTTTTCGGGCATCGAACGAGTTTTCCTCGAGCTCTACGAGCGAAAGTTTTGAGCCCAAAATCAAAGTAGTTAAGACAAAGACCCAACATTTCGGCAAGGGTTGCTGGAGGCTAAAATTACGGGCCAACAGTGCGTGTGTGTAATGTAATGTGTAATGCGATGATATGCCGCAGCGCAATAACGACTTAAGTCATTGCCTAAGTAGCTCATTAGCGTCAGTTTTTCTTTTTTTTTCGCCGGCACTTTTAAGGAAATTAAGAGAAAACTGCTGAGTGGGACGGAGAAGGCACTCTGACACCCTACACATAGCGCAACATTTAGGGGTAATTAAGCGGGGACTTATTTGAAGTAAATGAAACTAAAAACTAAACAAATAAAATAATACATTTAGCTATAAAACTCAGTTAAAACTAACCCAAACCTAAAAGACTGAGTATAATAAATAGCTCTTATGGAAAACCCATTTACTTTTACATTTAAAATTATAAAACTTAAGAAAATAACTTAGATTTTGTCAATTTTCACTCAAATATATCAAGAAGAGAACAATTTCGATAGCCTCTTTTCGGCAGCTAAGAGATAACTAATATGCGATATTTAGGATTTTTTTTCTTGTGTGTATAATGCCTTTTCTTCAGACCTCAATGTCGTGGCCGGCGGCAGTCGAGATGCACGGCTTTAAGTTGACATTGAGCCCGGACGAGAACGGGTCCAGAGTCCTCCGTTCTCGGTCCTCGTTCCAAAAGTCCATAGTCCACAGTCCAAAGTCCAAAGTGTGTGCGTGAGCCTGGGCACTTTTGATATTTTCTCATTATTTCGTACATGTGCATGTTGAGGCTGCTGCGAGTACGTGTGTGTGGCTGTAATTCTCGTTAGGTCTTTGTTACATTTCATACACTTGACTTGCTCGGCTGAAGACGACGTGTTGTTGTTTCTGTACTTACATTTGCCATCCTAGATGCGCATGTTTATGTGAGAGTGGAGGTCCTGTGTGCCCTGCCCGTCTGCCTCTGTTTGTGTGAGCGCAGCCCTTTACCTTACCTAAAGTATTTTACATTTTTTTTCGGTAGCATTTTCATGCAAAAGAAGGCAAAGAAAGAAATGCCAGAGCCCGCAACGTAAAAAAGGTTCAACAGCAGTGGGCTAATGGGCTTAGTCCTTGAGATACTTTCCTTGGCTGTGTATCTTGCCCTGCACTTTGAAAAAACTATGGATTTTGACTTAATAAACAAATATTTAAATTGAAATTATTAAATATAAAATAAGTAAAATGTTTTGTTCATATTTTAATATTTTAAATTTGACGTGTTCAATGAGGTTTACAATTTTGTGAGAAAACCTTTGTTTAAATATGGCAGACTATGTTGATTTCTCTCTCTGCATTTTGTAGGTTAGTGTGTTCACTATGTGCCTCCGACCGCGTTTCCACATCGTTGAAAAAGTTCACTTTTCTCGGCCATTACGGTTTCTGATGGCTTTTAAGATCATAATCAGTGGCATTTATTTTCAAGCAGCCGCCAAGGGCTTGGGGGCGAGAGACAGCAACATTTACGCATTGAACTGCGTTATTACATCCTTGATTTGTTTATAACAGGAAATTATTAAAGAAAATATATATGCTGGCGTTGGCAACGGCAGAAAATCAGCACAAAATCAAATAACAAGCATACGCCCCGTTTACATTCGTTCATTCCACGCTATATTTTTTTTTTTTTCTTCCTCGTTTTCGGCTGCTCAAATCGTTTGCTAATTTCCGCTCGCCGCGCTCTCATCGCCGCTGACATTACAGATAGGATGTTGTTGGCGAGCGTCAAACAACTGGCGGCAATGGGAAAAAATAAAAAGAAACGGAACGAAACGAAACACTGACGACGAGGCATGCCTTTGAATGCCCACCACAAGGCATATGCCTTGGCATTTTATGCGTGGCATAGGCAAATATTGACATTTTAGCTTATGGCGCACGCACCACTAACCGGCTCTTGGTCTCCAGTTTTTTGCCATCACCACGGTGGCTTCCAGCTCCCGGCTCCTAGCTTGGAGCACAACGTGTCCTCCATCGTTGGTTAAATTAAATTACAGAGCAATTCTTTCCGTCTGCTTTCGGCTCTGTACGTAAGAGAGTATGTGCCTGTCGTTATTGTGAGTGCTGCACGTATACCATTTGTGGTCTCCTTACCCATACACCAACAAAAAACATATTTATTTCAATTGGACAATCACAGGAGAGTATTAATATTTAATTTGGTTTTTTCAATTAGAAAGATCCGGGCTTAACATATATTTTAAATATTTTTTTAAATGGTTCTCTTTGACAATTACCTTTAATGTTGCGCGGATTTATCGTATTATTATTTCTTTTAGTGGAAATAAAAACCTGGAAAGAATCAAGGTATCTTAAATCCCTTAAATTCTTCTCCTTGTGTAGGACTCATTTCCATCTCCAAACTCAACAGCTGCCATATGCAGTGCAGTGGCGTTTGTCATGCTCCGGCAGAAACTTAAAGTCGGCACAAGTTCAACTTCCCCTGGACCCGGAAACACATGCCCCATTCCATCCCATTCAATTCCATCTCCTCCGGGGACTTATCCCCTTATCGTGGCTGTCGCGTATTTCGCCAATGGCTTCTTTTTATACTCCTCCTCCCCGGTTTTTGTGTGCGGACTGCTTGCGGCAGCTTGGGGAAACTCAAACTTTTCGTGCTGCTACTGCTGCTCGCTCTGTCGGTTTGATTAAAATAAAGCCAAGTTTCTAAGCCCGGATTAGTGTCCGAATTATTATTATTTTTTCATTCTTCTCTCTGTTATTTTTGGGGGGAACGTCGACGACGACGAATGCGTTCTCAGTCAATTGTTTGGCTTCGTGGCTTAGTAGTCAGCTGGCGTTATTTATTTATTTATTTTGCTCGGCTCATAGCCGCGTTCTCCTTAAAGTCGTTCCTCTTGTTGTTTATACAATTTGCATTGCATACTTCACGAGAGGCTGTCTGAAAAGTTTTTTATTGCATTCCATAAAATGCAGGGGCGAGAAGACGCGGAGGAGAGATCTCCCCGAGCAGAACACATTGGTGTGCCTTGTCTTCTTATCGCACCAAGTGCCTGGCCCCGAAAAAGTTTGCCTCAAATACGAGATACACACACTCAATGCAACTCCCGGGCAAGAGGGCTGATGTCATCTCGCATGAAATATAATTCCTTTGCCAAAGTTTAATATCATTATGCCGCTGCTCTCGCTGCTGGCAGCTTGTGCGAAAAGCGCTTGAGAAATTCGCACGCGTATTAACTTTCACTTGCCAGGCAACATAAACAAGCTTTAAGCAATGGCAACAATGCCAACTGAAGCAGATTTGGTATTTATGAGCTTCCCACAAGAATCTGGCCTCAGTCGGCTGGCTGCTGGCTGACTGGCTGCCTAAGTAAATTATACTCGCTGAAATAAATTGAAGAAAACCGGCCGGAAAAGCCGGAAAAGGAAGACGAGAGCCGGGACCCGGAGAATTGGGCACAAAACAGATGGAGATGAAAGCAAAACTCTTTTACAATTGACTTGAGTTCCGCTGATGCTAATTGAATTAAAATCCATTGGAAAGTTGTTGTCTGCCGCCGGCAATAAACGGAAACTCTCAACTCTCAGCTCGATGGGCGGCTGATGACAGGCAAAGGGTCAAAGTTTAATTTATTGGCAAGAGAATGGCGGGCATTCTGTCAAAGTTCTCTGGCCACGCGGACATTTGCGGGGAACTCTTTCGCAATCGTAAAGTCAAATGGCGCCTAATTGGCAAAACAAGCGGAAAATCGCAAATTAAAACAGAGTCCGTCGTCCGCAGTCCGAATCCGACTCCGAGTCCGAGTCTGAAGCTGGAAATAAATTTATCTTGGCCTGGACCGCTCTGCCGCACTCTCCCCGCTTCGCAACACAAATAAAACAAATTGCGCATACGCCCCGCAGCCGCTTTAGTTCTGCCCTGTGATTTTCACTGCCAAGCCGGAGCTTTATTAAAGGAAACCAAATAAAATCAAATGAAATGAAATATTTCCCGGGCGCTCTCTATTCAAATTGAAACGAAGCCTGGTCTGGCGCCCTGTATTTTATTTGGCCCAAAGCCAGTCACCATCAGCATCATGATGTAGCCACAATTAGAGAGTACGCCGCTGCTTGCAGTTAATTTTACACGCATGACCCAACACCAATCGCCGTTCGATACGATCATAATACTTTCGCGCAAAAATCCCACAAAAAAATCGCTTGACATTTATGACAACATTTGCACACATGAACACCATAAATTAACTTCACGCAAAAACTTTCCGCCATCGCAACGACTCCAACGCGCCGCTGTCATAACAATGTCAAAACTTAAATATTGACAGTGCCATTGACATCGACATCGGCAGCGGCATCGTCATCGACATTGCCGTGCACTGCTCTGTTTAGCCGCGCTCAGCTTTTATGGCCACGCATAATTTTTCCATATTTTCAGCTGTGCCAAACTCAGAGATTGTCGCCGAAAAAAAAAACCCTTTCACACGCCATGGGCTCGATTTTGGCTTTGGTTTCAGGCTCGGCTCGGCTAGGGATTGGGCTCGGGCTTTGGCCTTAGCTGGCTGGCTTTTATGTGCAAATTGCGCGCAGTAAATAAAAATAAATGAGTATGAAAATTTTTTACTCCTATCAGCAGTATTTTTTTATTTGCTCGCCGAGTTCAAGACTCGGCTGCCACACACATGTCGTGTGTACCCCGCTCCGCTCCGCTCCGTTCCTTCCATAACCCATATTCCGGATCCCGTGTCCTGGATCCCACCTCCCGCAACTCTGGCACCTCCTCCATAATAATCGTAATGAATGGCTTATCACGCCAGCTGGCGTTGTCACCATCGTCAGTGATGCCATTGCCATCGTCTGGCGCCTTTGTTGGTTCGATATACACGGGGCTGGTGGGTGGGTTGATACACAAGAAAAACTTATTTAAAAAACTTATTTATTCACTTGATTAATTCTCAAATCGGACTTAAATAAATTAATATAGTAATTCAGTTATAAAAGTATTTGATTGAAACCTAAGCCCTTATTAATCAGGTATGAAGTACAGGATATGTTTGCTATATCTTTCTGAGCAATACAAATAGTTATAATGGTTATTGATGCTTCTACCGAATTTCGAACATTTCGTTCTTCTCTCCCCTATAGTTATCTTTTCTCAGATTTTTAGTTCCTTTTAATTTTAATATTTTAAACTTAATTTCTTGCCGTGCAGCTCGCAGGCATGTGTGGCCTGAAAACGCGGGAAATGGTTAATAAACGAAAGAGTTATGCAGTTTGGCAGACGAAGAAAAAGCAGGAATCCCGACGAAAACTCCAACGCACGATCCGACAATAAAATGAAATTTAGCAATTCAATTTAATGCGTTATTTGTCGTAAATTTATACCGTGCCGGGCATATTGATTTACTTCCACTTAAGTGAAAAAAAAATCTCGAAAACTCGAAAACTGGAAAACTGGCAGGGCGAGATAATTGCCAGTTGAGTCAGCAGCACACATGGGACCCAACACAGCATATGAAGATTTATGGCTCCACCGAAATCAAACACCAATTTCGCCATTCATTAAACTCAACTTTTTAGTGGCCGTCGCTTTAAGGTTTGGTGGTGGCCTGGCCAAAGGCATTATCAGCATTAGCCAGGAGCGGAATAAAGAACGGGAATCAGGGTCCTTGGCACTTTGTCGCATAAACATAAACACTTACAAATTCAGCGGCAAGAACGAGTACGGCACCCAGAGTAAAAACAAAAGAAAAAGCACACCAGCAACGACAACAGCAACCACCAACA
Organism: Drosophila trapezifrons; assembly: GCA_018874455.1. NCBI lineage: Eukaryota > Metazoa > Arthropoda > Insecta > Diptera > Drosophilidae > Drosophila > Drosophila trapezifrons. The sequence continues at coordinate 1,331 of JAEIIF010016929.1, read as the reverse complement.
ACATCGTGGCCAAAAATGGTGCAAAATTATTTCTTGTGTTGTTTTCTTTTCACTCGCAGGCGGCATAATCCATTTTGAATAAAATTCCGAATGAACAGACACGGCAAAGGAGCCGAACAGCCTCCGAGGATGGAGAGCACACTGAAAGAAATGTGTAAAATATAAAAATAATAATGTTTGGTAGACAAAACCATTTATAGATATTTCAACAGAATATTTAGTCATCAAAACCGATTAAACTTATTTTTTATTTGAATAAAACTTTATTTAATAGGTAGTATCGAAATTAATAGATTTTAAAAATAAAGAAAATTGCTCCCAAACAACGAAAATTGCTCCCAAAAAGTCAAAAATTAAGTATATTTATGAAAATATATATTATCCTGTATTTTGCAGAAACTATTAAATATTTGTTATAATAAAATGTGAACTTAAGGAAGTATTTTTTCGGTAGCAACCCTCTCAGCGGAGTATCACCTTTTCTTGAAGTGCATGTGAACCACGAGGCAGTTGAAATCCGGCCGCATCCTTTGTTCCTACGGTCGACGTTTGCCTTTTTTTCGGCGTTTGTCGAAGACGATGCCAACACACTTAAAACATGAGCACGAAAAACATTTACATAAAATCGTCTTAAAGTATTTGCGCGCCTCATCGTCTGCGTTGAGGGGAGAAAGGAGCTGGGAAGGGACTCGGATGCGCCCGTAGGCCAAATAAATTACACAAAATGTCGTCGGGGCCCATTTCTGTGGGCCATTTTGTGCCATTAAATACGGTGAAGTGGGGCGGACAGGAAAAGGCAGGCAGGCAGGCGGGAGGACCAGCGCGACCCGGATAGGGAAGGCGTACAAAAAGAAATTATAGAAATTGCATTTATTCGGGAAAAGCATGAATAAGTTTTTAATTTGCCTGGCACTCTCTCTCTCTTAATTCAGTGTACCATAATCTCGCACTAAATGCGAACATAATTACCCCAAGCGGCGAGATAAACTTTCGTTTGTGCGAATTGAATTAAATTTGCCAGCTGAAATTGCATTGGCTAAATGAATTTGTAGTTTAATTTGCCTGCTGCCTTTGGTGCGCTGCGCGGGGGAACTTTCAAATCAACTTTTTCACTCGCCGCACATGTCGTTGGGGAGCCGTTGGCCACCAGAGAAATCAAAAAAGTTCAAAATTAAATGAGACAGAAGAGCAGGCGGGAGGGTAGCAGAGCCCACAAGGCCACAAGGAGGTGGCAGGACCTTGTTACTACACACACACACGCAGGCAGAGAGACAGAGACAGCCCCCGGTTGCAACTTTGGCCCTGAGTATCATTGACTCAATGGGGCCAGA
>JAEIIF010016873.1:0-10348 GCA_018874455.1 Drosophila trapezifrons | reverse complement strand
AAAATCCTATGATTGCTGTCAAGCTTCTAATGAAAACGCCAATTAATGAAGTTTTTAATAGAGTGTCATGATACCATTACCCTAGTTATAAAGATTTTATTACATATTTGGTAAAGAATGTTTATTTCTGACTGAATTTTTCCTGAGAATTTCTAGCCTCTAAATAGCGACTCTATTCACTTGCCCCGGTTTGTCTGAAGTGCGGCAATCAGCGTTTGACTAACTAATTGCGTATACGCTATGCTCTCTCTGCCATATCATAGACGGTTTAATTTAGACACACAGGCTCTCACACAGGCTCACCCAAGCCCCATACATACACAGACAGCCACACACCCGATCATGGCCACAAACTGAATTGGCTAACTGAGCTCATTAGCAGCCGCTGTCAGGGTCTATATCCCTATCTACCGTCTGCGGCCCATAGCGCCCATCCAATCACATATTCGATAATGCGAGGCAAACCAAATGAAATTAATTGCACATTTTAATTGACAACGCATCAAATCAATTTGCATGCCAGTCACTCCACCCCGCTGCCAGGTCGGACTGGGCCAGGCCTGGTCGGGGCAGACATCGATTAATGAATGAATGAATGTGGAATACAGATGAACGGAAGTGCAGTCGTGGTTGGGTTGGTTGGGCCCAGGTCCATGGGTCCTTTTCGCATGCATAATGAGCCAGGTGCGCATTTTGTGGGGTCCTTGACTGCCAATAAATTATCCGAGGTGCGCTAATCTCATCTATATTGTTTGCCCCGGCCAATCGAAATGGATGGAGGCCAAATAACTTACCACACCTGTCCGGTCATTTTAATATTAGCCGTCAAATTAATGCATTGCCTGGCGAACACGTTGAATTGTAAATTGCAAATGGCCAATATTCCTAAGTAATTAAATTGGCTTACATTCTGACACTGAGCTGCCAGCCAAAGTATTTATTTGGGAATATATTCAATAGATATTCGAATTAAGAGTGAGTATTTATTTATGTTTTTCCAGAACACCGAAATGCTTTTATCTTTATTTTTTTGACACATATCCACCTGGCAATATAAAAGAACAAGCAGTGTGTATTAAATGTCAATAAATAATAGAAAAATTGAAATGTTCACATAAAGGTTTGTGTCAAGAAAATTCATTTTTAGTGATATTTATTGGATACAAATAATGGCCTTTATGTGTTTATTATTGAAAGGCGAAAGTAATATTAAACTGAGTTTAAGAAATGCATATTTATCTCATATTTTAATGATTTTTCTTATTTATAAAACAATCTAATTAGGTTTGTTTGTTTTGCACAACCTGCCACTAATTTGGCCTTTTAATTATCTTAATATGAGCTGGTTAAACTAGGTTGAGAGTTCAATTAGTTGAAGCTGCCTGAATGCATTTATTTTCATTTTCCTTGGTCTCCTATTATGTGTCACTTGCCATGACAGTTTCGCACTTTTCCAGGGTATTTTAAAATTAATTATAATGGCAAAAACCCCCTCACCCATGCTCGAAAATATGCGAAAGTCCAAATGAGAAAATTAAACTGCAACCACCAAAAACATCAGCAAGAACACAGTGTTATATAAGTTTTGGGTTGTCAGCAAATTGAACAAGTGAACAATTTTGTTTCCTGCTAAGTTTATGGAACTAGGAATACCCCCTGCAGTGTAGATATTTAAAAAATAAAATGATAAAGAATATATTTAAGTGCCTATGCATTTTTTGGCCTAATCTTTTGTTTTATTTATTTTTAATTAATTCCTTTTAAGGGAGTTTTGTAATTTAAGTGAAAGCCATATACCCCAGTGGACTGCGGTAAAGGAAAGCAAATGAAAATAATGCGAAAAGGGGTAGGGTGGGTTCAGGAAAGTGAAGTAAGGTCACTGGATCAGGGTTGGGAAAGGAGTTGACCTCTTATTGCAGCAATTCAACGCACGGCAACATAATTAATACTTGATTAAGGCCGAGACACGAACCCACCTCCGAGTGTGTGTGTATTTAACTATGCGAGAAAGTGTATGTAGTCTACTATATATATATATATACATATAGGAAGGAGGTGACTGAGTGACACAAAGTTGTTGGCCAACAAACGCTTAAAGTTTTGCGGTCAATGTCCAACTGGGAGCTCCTCTCTCTCTCGGGCTCTAATTCTCTATTATTCTGGGATCTACTCAGTTCCGTCTCTCCATCCTAATTGCTAAAATCTACACTTGAAAACTTGGCCTTAAGACTAAAATATTTCTAAGCAAGTATTATTTATTTGTATTAATATTAAACAGTAAAAATGATCATACACTCATTTAATTTATAATAAATAATGCTTAGAACACAAAAGGTGCTTAATAGATTAAAGAAAACGTTTCTTCCAAATTAAATATGTATTTAAGCAATAGCTAACTTTTTTATATTATTTAACAAATGGCTATGACTATGGAAATAATTATTTAACGCTCAAACTGTCTTATTTGTATTATGAATATTATATTTAAATTAAATAAATGAAATTAATTGCCTTCAAATTGATAAGAAAGCATTATTTATATTAAAAATATTTTTTAAACCATTTTTGCCTCCATGTAGGGACTTGAGAAGTTCCCGAGATACATATATCCTATAACATCTGCAAAATACCTGTGTGTGCTTGTGCACTTTAATGCCCTTGTATGCGTGCACGTAATTTATGTTTTTCAACTTAATTAAAGTTAATTTTTAATGCGGCTGCGGTGGGCGACAGGTTTCCTCGGGGAGGCCTCCAGAGGGGCAGGAGGCGGAGGGGGCGTGACAAGTGCATCAAAGGCTGCCGCAAACATTTTAACACCACTCGGCATTTTCATGCCGGTGACATTAAACAGCTGCAACACCAGCTGAAACTTTTGTCAGGCAACGAGGTCAACAATGGCCACAGAATCCCAGCTATAATTTTGTCCTGCCTGAGTTCGTTTTTCCCTTTTTCTTTCTTTTTTTTTATTTTTTGTTTTGCTCCCCAGCTGCTCACTTTCAGCTGTTTAATAAAAATGCCAATTAAATGCACGCTGCTGATTGCAGGACCCACAATCAGCACACTCTCCCCGAAAAAAAAAAACAGAAAATGGCACACAAGTTAATTATAAATTACAAATGGCAACAACAGCGAATAAATATCATCAGCAGCCACAAACACTTCCTGTAAGCAGTACAAAAAATGGAATAATGAAGATAATGCGACTTTTCTGTACCCCATATTTGGGTTTTTGAATTAAATAAATATATGTTGACTTTCTTTTGTTTAAAATAAATATTTACAGCACTCTAATATGCTCAAGAACTCGGTTGTTATAACAAATATTAAGGAAATTAAGGGATGTATAATTTAATTTATATTTTGCTTTATTTTAAACGTCTCTAAGGCCCTTCAACCAACTTTAAACCCTTTGAAATATTTATATTTCTCTTTGAAGTATTATTTTAGGCAATCAGTCAGTGATGATGCTTGTTGTTCATGTCCATTTCAATCTCGGTTTTTGTTTATATTGCATAGCTTAGAATAACAAACAATGGGAGGCACACACATGCCATAAATAAATATCATTAAACATCGTCCGTGTATGGTGAAATGCTGTCGAAACTCAGGGGACAGTGGCTGTGCATGATTTGTTCGCAGTTCTCCTCCCGCAAATGCGGCATGTGTCGCTGGTCGTGCTCGTCCAAGCTGCAATTAAAAATGGTTTGTGTGTGTGCGGGATTTATTTAATTCAAGCATACGTGACAGCCTCGAGAGCACTTACGTAAATACATATTTCAATAGCTTAAACAGAAAGCCCTGCCCATGATCGCCGGCCAGAGCGGTGCAGTAGGCCTTCAGGACACAGGCTCGCCCGTCTAGGCCACTCCGATCGATCAGTTCGTGTAGGAGTTCGTAGGTGTCCCTGCGGAAAGGACGATTCTCCCGCTTGACCAGCACCGGAGTGTTGGCACGAAAGCCATAGCCATGGGCCCACACAATCGGCGATTTGATCACATTGTTCTTGGCATTAACGCGGAACTTTAAGGATAAACGAGAACTTTCACTATCAGTAATTGAGGGCAAGGAGCTCCAGCTGCCAAAAATAGCTTTGGGGTTATTTTTTACAATACCTCAGCTTGCAAAATAAATTATTAAAGTAGGAAAATTATTCCTAAAAATGGGAGTTTAACCTTAATTTATTTTTCACTGAGATAATTGTATAATACTAACTTTCAGCATTATTTTGGCAGTCAGAACTCGAAGTGTTACCCACAAATATACGTGTGGTCTCTATTATATCCAGATATCGCTTCGATCGGCTGTGAATTGCAGTGGAGTTCCGATGTTGACCTGCCACCAGGGTGACGAAAGTGATAAGAACAAGGCCCCAACGAACCGAAACCATTGTAAGCGATGTGAGAACTAAGAGATCAGAGATCCATAAAACTGTCACAAAGAGAAGTTCTTTCAGTCCAAAATCAAACTGGTTTTTGATGTCTTCTAAGACTTATCAGAACAATGCTAATTAGTGACCAACTCTGCTCTACTTGACCCAGTTTATAGAGTGTGTGTGATATCGACTTACCTAAATATCAATTTGAGGAGCTTAAAGAGCATGCCGCTCTTCTGCGACGGTTTATCCACGTCGTTGATGGCCGTGCAGAAGGATTTCAGCATGCAAGCGCGGCCATCGAAGCCATGCCTTGAAGGGAAAATAAAATTAAAGATATTTAAATTTATAAATTTATAATAAAATTCCTTTAAGAACTCACCCATCTAGAGCCGTTTCCAGCTTGGAAAAGAGATCCCGCTTAAAGAGGCGAAAGAAGACGGCGTTGTCCTTTTTCTGCTCCTCGATGGACGGGAAGGGATAATTGGTGCGGAACCCATAGCCGTAGGCATACAGCGTGTTGATGGTCCACAGATTGTTCTTGCCGTTGGTACGCCACTGAGGAGCCAAGGGTGAGTGAGATATGAATAAGATATCCTTGTGATTGGCCGCCAATTAAGACGGGATATGGCTTACGCACCGACATACGCGACCCCTTGCTGAATTGGAGATACCGCTTGCCGCGACGCAATATCCTCGTCGCATTGTTGGAGTTAGAGTCATGTTCCGAGGCGGGACTTTGGTCGGGGCTGTCAAAGTGCATGTCAGGCATGTGAGGCTCGGTGGTCAGGGTGGTGGCGGCGGCGAGACCCTCGAAAGTGTCATGGGGTGATGGCTGGTGCGCCGACAGGGCGGACGACAGGGGCACCACCAACGCCAGCTGCACAATCAGCAATGCAGCCGCTGACAGGTGAGTCATGTTGCAGATTTTCCCCTAATTAATACTTTAAATGGTCGATTCACTGGCGTAATTTGCTGCCGACTTTCTGGCTTAATTGCCGTCCGTTCACTTGGCAGTGTGTCCAGCTCCAGTTCCCCTTGGTTACTGATACCAGCTCGGGTCCATTTAATCCGCCTGACACAAATACGAGAGCCAAAAAGAGAAGCGGGAAGGCTAAGCAAACAAACAAACAAACAAAGAATTCGTTCTTGATGGCGTTGCTTATTTATTTATTGCTCTGTGTGGTTCGGTGACATCTCGTGTCTTGGCCATTGCCGCCACTCCGTCACTCCGTGCTGCTCCGGTATTCTAGTTTTAGTTCTGGACACGACATTTACTTGTTAACACTTTTCTCTCCATCTAGGAACGATGCTGCTACCGGCTCTCAACTCTTGTTGACATCCACAATTTCCGCGTTTATTATTATAAATGGGGCCAGCAAAGCGCTGAAGGGATTGGGCTGGGAACACCTTGCAAAAGAGCTGAGAAAATAATAAGAAATACTTATTGTTGTGGACTATTTATTTAATTTATTTTTTATTATATGTTTATATGGGGATGGCGGTGAATATTCTTCTTCTATACCTTTTCTATATATTATATTCTTAGGAATAGATAAAAAATCACCTTATCAATGTTTAAAATTATTACCTGGTATTTGGAAAACTTTCTTTTGCCAATTTTAATAAATTCAGACAACATTTAATTTAAGTTATGAATTTAATGGTACATATGTTTTATTTTTCTAAACATCAGAAGTATATTTAATAATTTTAATTAAGTAAAAGTTAGTAAAAACATTTTTGCTTCCAATTCTTAAATATAGTTGAACTGAACCTTGTTAAATTAAGCTATTCTTGTCTTTTTTATTTTCTTAAAATAATAATTACTTATATGTTTTATTGGATTTATGCTACATAGGTCAAATTCATGAATTCAATACACGAATTCGATAAAAAAATGTGCGCAATATCACCATTTCTTGTATTCATGAACACAAAAAAGTTTATTATGAATTCGGCCTAAATACTGAACTCTATACTAATCTCTGTATTAATTTTACAGTTCTGGCATCTCATCTAAAAAAAGAATTCATGAACATGTTTGTGAGCATAATCAAGGTCTATTTTTAATCTCACGTATTCAATACATGTATTGTAATAAATGTATTTCATAGCATAATCGTGGTATATGATTATTAAGTACCTACATTTATTCTCGGCCCCAAAATCTTTAAATTAAATCATTCAATTAAATTCATGTCCACCTATTTAAATTCCCATTAAGAACATCCATCCATTGGTGTCTTTAAATCGAGCATAAGGCACTCGGCAGCTTACCGTGTCATCAGACAGAGAAATCTGCCCATGGTCAGCTTGTAGATTTATGCCTGCTCATATTTCCGAAATTGCTCGACATTTCTCCCCTCCGGCCACTTAATTTTCACTCAGAACTCAAGACTTCTGTGCAGTCTTCAAAGTATATCCTGATTGAATTCAGTTTTCGGAACAGCGACAAAGCGACGAGCCGAAGAAAGTTTGTCAAACGTATTTTTATTTCGTTTAAATTGCACTCCTGTGAGGAGCAGAAGGAGGTGCCTGGAAACATCAGTCAACTGGAGTCGGGCCCACAGACACCAACAATTGTGCTCCTCCACAATGGAGGAGCAGCTGGGGCGAAGATATATGGAGTGCCATTTGTTAAACTAGCTCAACAAGTGCCCTTTGCCCCCTTCCTACGATTTCCCTTCAAAAAGGGCGAGGTGGACAGAGTTGACATTTAAAAGAAATTTGACGTGAAACACTTTTAAGTATTGGGAATTTATTAGGCATAATAATTCTTGGGCGGTGTAGAGTATTTTCCAAAGGCCAGTTCCAGCAGCGAGAAGTGGCAGTTGTACTGGGTGCAGTCGGTCCTGTGGCCCTGCCGATATGCCTTGTCATAGTGCACTATTTCCGGGTTCTCGTGGAGTTCCCGTGTGAATAGTCTTTGCTTTGGAAGGCTGTACAGGAAGAGTGTTTAGTATTTAGATAAATATTTTTAAATAAATATAGAAACCAACCTAAATATAATGCGGAGCATCTCGGCCACCATGCCCATCTTGGTGCGCTGGAAGTACTGTCGACTCTCGCAGAGGGTCCTCAGGACGCAGTCATGTCCATTGTAGCCCATGCTTAAAGGGATTATGGAGAAAATAAAGATAGATAATGATAAGAAGGAATATTTATTATTGTGACATCTTTCCCGGATCTTCTCCTGCAATAAGCCAAGGTCTGCATTTTTCCGAATTTAACGTACTTATCGACAAAGGACTCAATCTGTCGGTAGATGGCACTCCGGGAACGTCGCCGCAGGACGGCCGGAGCCACGGGATGCGTGGCGAAGCCGTGCAGATGCTGCAGCACCCACGTGGTGTTGGGCAGGTCGTAGGCCACTCCCCAGTTGAGGCCGAAGCTGTTGTAGCCATAGTTGGGGTTGCCAATAATGCCCACGGTGAAGCAGACGGCAACCTGATCAGGGAAAAAGTGACAAACTGCACTCGAGACAGAGGGGACGGAGGAGGATGACTCCGGATGACACATACGGAAAGTGAGGAGCCCTCGGGAAAGCTGAGATAACGCTTCGTGCGACTGAGACTCCGCAGCCAGCGTCGATGGTACGGCTGCGAGAGTGCGGCTGTGGCCAGAGATGTGGACGTGGTCGTGGCTGTGTCCGTGTCCGTGGACATGGCTGTGACTGTGGATGGAGTGGAGTCGTCTGCACGTTCCATCATAGTCATCAATGTTGGCGGTGGCCATAAATCATGGCTGACATTGCTCGGGAAGTGCGAGGGAGGCGGAGCGTTGGCAACAGCGAATGAGGGCGTTGCATTTGTCGTTGCAATTAAACCGTAAATCAAAAACTTTGCAACAATTAAACGATAATTAAACAATACGAAGTGCGCGTAAATCATGGCAAACAGCAACGTGGCACGTGCCACTCTCGATGCAGCTCGGGTTGCAACTGCTCACTGGGAGCTGCTCACTGCGAGTGGAAAACTGCATCGGAAAAGCGCCCTGTGCCAAGACAATGGACGGTGGCGGGCCAAAGGAAAATGGCCAAAGTGCAAATGTGTCAATTGTCAGTTAACGTTTAGAATGCTCTTCAGACACTTGCAGCAGTCACGTTTACAATAAACATGGCACCGGCCCAAGAGGGGTCCACGGGGACCCAGGCCCAGACCCAGACAGGTGCTGCAACTTAATTGAATTGCCTGCACCGGCACCTCCACCGGCAGCAGCTCCTCCACCTCCTGCCCCGCCAGCACTTGCACCTGTCGATGCCATGCGAAAGGTCGAACTGCCTGTGCAAAGTCAAAGATGCGATGACAGAGATCGATGGGTGGCCTGGCTGGCTGGCTGGCTGGGAGTTCATGTTAGCTAACTGCTCCTGGCAATATTCGTTAGAGCCTCAAGTTAATTAAATTAGAAATTATATTGTGGGCTAGGTTTATTTATTTATTTTTTTTTCAAACTTATTTAATATTTAACCCCTTGTAAATCTTTACTATTAAATTCTGTTGGGGAATTAATCTTAAGTAAAATATATAATTTCTTTAAAATAATTCAACCTTTAACATAACTAAATAAATTACTAAAGGCCGGTTTCTACCCTCCCTGTCAAAATTTAGCGGTCAGATAAAGTCACGGCTAAGAAAATTTGGTTGTTATAGCTAACTTTGATTTCCTGTCAAATATTTTTCAGTTCGGCAAAAGAACAGCTGATTTCCGATAGTCATGTGGTTGCGCCCTACAGCACAATTCGGTCGCTTACAGCCATAATCGATAGTTATCAGCACTATGTTATTTGTTAACGTCTAGATACATTTTAGGAGGGCAGAAAACCGATTTGCTTTACGATAAGTTTATCTGGAGATTATCTTTTTCCATAATAAATTAAAAACCAAACACTCTCCAAGCTAAAATCTATTCTAGCTGAAAGACAAGACAAGTTAAAATAAAATAACTTATCAAAATACCTTTTCCTGATTTGAATTCTATCGGGGATTGCTTCTGGATGATTGTGCAAGGTTTATTCTATGAACTTTAATTTCCAGGGAATATTTCATTTATGGACGCAGACCAAGCCATTCTCTACCATCAGCTCGGATCTCCCTGCAAGCTCCAACCCACCTGCGACTGCTGTGGCGGCTGTCAACTTGAACAAACAAACAAACAACTTCATTAACCCCACAGGGCATACATCGCATACACAACGACAGCCAGATCCCGATCCGGCACACACACTCGAGCAAACATGTGCGAGAATATCCGTATATATATAGTATATATCGGATGGAGCCAATTGAGGCCAGGGAGGCGCTTAGCTGACCCATTAGAGGGAAAGGCGCTCGTAAAGCAGAAGGAGCCGGGCCAAAAGTCAGTGGGAAAATTGCCGGGCATCAATTGTGGGATGCTAAGCAAAACAGACAATCGAAAAGCGAAACCAATCGAGGGAAAACAATAATGAAACACAAGACGAGCGAGCGGAGCACACACAAGACACCGTCGACGGATTCTCGACACGTGAAGCTAAGGTCAAAACCAAGGCAAAATCCAAGCCAGAAGCCAAAGTGAGAGTCGGTCGAAGGACAAATATGGTAACTTTCTGACGGCCACTTGAAGCTTAGCCAGGGCTCTGGAATTGAGGCAGAAATTCGAAAAGGGGGCCCCAAAGTCCTTTGATTACCATGACAATGCCTGTCACAGTAGCCGACGAAGACTCCCCTTCGAACAGAGAGAGAAATATCAAAGGGAAGCTTAAGGAAGGTCTAGTTCTTTTAGTTCTTCTAGTTCTTAAAATGTTTATTAAAATAAATTAAACTAAACTATCACTAATGGTATTATGATACTGTATTAAAAACTTAATAAAGTAGAGATTTCATTAGGGGCCTGACAGGAACCATAGGATTTTAGGTAAGTGCGGGCAAGACGACAATACGCACTTTCAATGAGAGGTTAATACATTAATGTACATAAATTGAAAGTGTGTATAGT
>JAEIIF010016868.1:0-13122 GCA_018874455.1 Drosophila trapezifrons | reverse complement strand
AATTTAGCTATTTTTCTGGTATTATTTATTTAGCTATTTTCCCACTAGATCTAGCGTTATTCGATTGGCAAATGCGGGATAGTGGCGAGTTGGCAGCTCCAGCGAAACAGCTGATTTTATTTTGAATTGAAATTCCCGAAAAACATAAATAAATGGAGGAAGGCGACATTACACCGGAAACAGATAATCCTGGAGGGAAAATTACCCCAAACACTGGGGTCCTAAAAAGAGACGTCAAGATGCGTTTACAGAGGTATCTGAACAGCCAAGGCTACTCGCAGCCAAACCTCCTGGAAGCCTCCAAATTCCGCAAGCAAGACTTCTCGAAAGAAGTGCTCGGTAAGATTCTAGGACATCAAACAGAAGACTATAGCAATATAAATAACACCGATTGAATGCAGCCTACGTGTCTAGCATTTGCGACTGGGCCAACGAAAGAGTCGCCGACTGCGACTCCGTCAGCCTGAGCAACATCAATCAGTGGCTGGAGCTGATGAAGAACGCTGACCTCTCAAATCGCTGCGAGTATGAGGCAGCGGCCGTTGTGAATTCCATAGTGCTGAATGAGAGGATGCCATCGCCAGCAGAACTAAATGGCATTGACTTGAAGTAAGAATATGCTTAATAAGGATAAGGAAATAGGTTTTAAATTTGAGTAATATCTTAGAAATGAAAAGGGATCCTGACTAAAAGAACTAAATAACATAAGAATCGAAATCCTACCTAAAGATCGTTCACAATCATTCTTTAAAACAATTTCCTTTATAATTTTGTAAGATATATCCAAGTAATATATGAAAACTTACTCTTGCAGTGAAGCATATCGATTTCTGGAAAATGCGCTACTGGGCCAGCCCCAAAGGAGGCTAACAGATGCCACCAAGGCGTTTATGTCCAGAGAAGTTGAGGTGAGTTATCCAGAGGATTTCGATTTCCCTAAGGAGTACCTTTAATATACCAAACGTACGTGTCCCACAGCTTCTCATAGCCGAGGCCAACACAGATGAATCAGATGATGTGGCGCGGAGCATGGGACAGAGCCTGTATCACCAGCAGGAGTACGACTATGTGGCCCAGCCCAACAAGGCTAGCCTGGATCCCCTGTTCCTGGACGAAAGAGAATAGATATAGGATAGACCGACCGCTGATTCATTTCCACACATTTATTAAACATTTAAATTCAATTTTTTTGTTTTTATATACGTACATTGTCACATTTGCATTTGCCATTGCATTTGCACTTTTCATTTAGCACTTTGTCGCTCCATTATCAATCAATCGATCCCACGCTTTATACATTAGTATTACTATGCCGAATGATGCCCCGAACCTTTGTACGTATTAATTAATATTCGATAATTACACTCATAATTAAGTACTTGACTATAAACAGTTGTAGCACATTTAAAATCTAGAATTCCTTTAGTTGTACACATTTACTTCAAGTAGGTGTAAGTACACGAGTATAAGAAAAAGTTAAGGGTTCCTTGGCCTTTGGATTCTCTCAATTGCATAACATTTATTGTGCATGATTGTTTTCAATAGTTTCTGGTTGCCAATTTGCATTGCATAGACTAGAGTAAAGAGATTTGGTAGTTTAGTTTTTGTTTTGCTTTGACAGGCTTTGTTTTAAACTTTAAGAGGCATAAAAAACAGTGGAGTGCTGCTTGACTCTCATAGCATCACAATAGAATCACAAGAGACAGAGTTGGCTACTTTTTGCATAATTTGCATTTGCATTTGCATTTTCATTTCAGGTTCTAGGATGTCACACACTTACGATAAGATAACCGAAGATGATTTTACATACATACGATCAAAGTTACATATACAAATTCGAATACAAATATAATACCCTTTAATATTAACCGTAGTGTTCTCATTAATCAATCAAATGCAATTCAATAATGTACATAATATAACTCTTAAATGTTCAGTCCAGTTTGAGCTTTTGGTTTTCCCCTTTTTGTTGGTTTCTCTTTAGTTTTGTGTAATTAATTCATTAATTAAAATTAAGTAAATCTAATTATTTATACACACGTACGATTAAACGCTAAGTAAACCATAACGATATGCCTTGTCTAAGACTCCGAAAGTGTAACCGAAACGAAAACGTTAACAACTAAAACTAGGAAGGACGACGACTCAGACTCAGACGCAACACAATGCAAAGCAGATTCAGGTGCATGGCAAGGATATGCTGGAGTTTCTAGATCTTTAGAGCGTGGCATCAACCAAATGCAGATCCCGCGGGATCGAACAAACACAACGAAGACGACAAAACAAACGCAACAGCAACGAATAAATAATTGATAGAAGTAATAATATTGGTAGAGAGTGTCGGTAGAATTTTGATTGTCCCGGTTCCGTGTCGTGTTATTCAGAGCATAGATCATTCGTGTATATATATATAAGGTAGGATTCAGCGTGTCCTAGGTAGAGTTCGTCTTGCTTCTGGCTTGTATACATATATATAAATTCATATTTGCTTTCTATTTGCCGCTAAACATACCACACAACAACGATAATCGCTTTAATTGCCGCTTACGAGTATGTAATGAATACATCAATGACTTTCTCCACTATATAAGTAGTTTCAAGAGTTTACCATTTACCACACATCTATACAAATTGACTATAAAGTTGAGAGATTGAGTTGTTGCCTCCATTAATTGTTCGGGGTTTATATCAGTTTCTGTGGATTGGTGGACCTTGGATTCGTGTATTCACCTTAGTAGTAGTTTTGGGTATGGTTTTCCGCTTGAACAGGAGTGTAAGTATTATTGAAATGGATTGGATGATGGCGGGGGATCATTGTAAGGCGCAGGCTGGAACTCTCGAGGCTCGCGGCTAAAAATAAATATCCTTTTATATTCATGGTTATTTATGTGTATATTCATTTTGATTGCGTCTGCTGTAAAGCTCTGGGATATATTTGATTCTCTTGAGGCCTAGGTACGTCGTACAGTAGGTACTCGATTTCGATTTAAGTTAATTGCATATTTATATCAGAGGTATTTATGAGTATGTGCTAGAGATATGATTGAGTATCTGATTAAAAATAAAAATGTTATTTAGTGCACAATTTCCGCTGATTTCTTCGCGTGCACTGCCGTTTTGTGATATGATTTCTTTAATAATATGGTTTAAATAATTCGAAAAATATTAATATGCTATACGTGAGGAGTATTTGACATGTTCTTTGGGCCTAGCGTAAACATTTATAATAAATATATGTATATTTGAGAATAGTTAGGGTTTCTATGAATTGATTGCATTCTGCATAGTGTCCTTTGTAGTTCAATGGGATTTCGTGTGTTCGCTTGTGTTTGACACTTTTTTTTTGTGATTAAAATTACATTAAGTTTGCGGATTACCTTTTGTTGCTTTGGTCACATCGAATTGGATTGGCTAACAACATTTAGATTCGACTGAAATACTTATTTAAGCTTGCTCTTGGTATACGTTTACAATGTTATAATTATTCAACGCTAATAGTATATATGTTGATTACTGGTGTTTCATAAATGGACCGAAATTGCATTGAAAAGTAATTGGATTCTTTTGAATGTTATTTATCTGTTCTTTGCTTTCTTTTTTGCGATTCTGTATCTTTAGTTACGTCCGGAGAATAGTTGATACTGTAATAGAGTTGTTGCAAGATCATAATTAGGCCATCAATCTGGTTGTTTCAAAAACGGTTTCAAACGATTCGTTCAAATACATAGAGATCTATTTTTGGTAGTATTGTTACAATAAGTACTGGGTATATCTAGCTACTGTTACGAAATGGGGATCTGCTGCAGCTACTTAATGCCGGATAGTAAGTATTACTCGTTTATTACGTATATTACGGGAGTTACGAATACGGGAAAATATACACCAAGTATTTGGAGGCAAGGAGAGAGAACGGGGGCGGGACACACATAGAGTACAATTTTATTATAAAGATTATCAAGATTATCATATGTTAGCAAAAAGTAGGACAGACATCGACATCGGTTATCGGTAATCGGGAGGGTTCGGTAATCATGCATCGATACGATAGCTTCCTGCTTCCGGTGTAAAATTGGGATCTGGTTACTGGATCTTTTTCTGGGTTCAACTGGTTACGCAATACAAACTACTAACATCCATCTAGGGTCGACTTACTTAACTAGGTGTACGTGTCTGTGTTGGAGCGGTTCGGATCGGACTTCCGCCGGATGTGAGTGGCTACAAAACTACTACTAAGGTACAGTTGTGGATGAGTGTGGGTATTATCGGGAGGGGGCATTAGCTCCGGGGACACCTCACCTCCGGGCCAGGTGACTTACGTTTTAGCAGAGTTAAGCCTGTCTTAGGTAGCGGTAGTTACTCTCTTCGATCTCAACAAGCTAGCATATAATTCTTAAGGACTTGTCGCACAATCTACGCACATTTGGAATGCGAGAACCTTTGAACTCTTAAGGCACATTTCGAAGTATAATAATAACCATAATCATATAAGTACGACTTACAGTACAGCGAAAGCAAATGGAAATGAAAAATGCACAAGCTAGGGCTAGGGATTACGGGGTCACGGGTATACGGGATTACGGGATTACGGGGTCAAAGCAACACTGATTGTGCAAAAGCCAAGTGTACATTTATAACAGTTACAATAAATTCGCAATGACTTAATCGTAGTAGAGTAAAAATACAAAGTACAAATGCATATCAACATCTGGTAAGTCGGTAAACAGATTCATTTAGTTCAGATTCAGATCGATATATGTATATAGTGGGTATGCAAGATAGCGGGTAGCAGCCTTCTGAAGCCTTCAGTGTCAGTCAATCAATCAAGTTTACACATATATGTATGTATATATATATATATATATTGTACAATATCTTCGCGATCAGCAGCTTAATTCGATTTGTTCTCAGCTCGATTTTTCTCTCTTTTTCTATATATTTCTCAATTATCGGTTGTTGTTGTATTTCCAAAATATTTATACAGTGCAGTTCAGATGGGCAGAAAGTAAAATGGCAAGTCAAGTAGTACAGAGACATTCATAACGTCAATTCCAATACACTTAGGAACACCACAAATATATTGTACAGCTGCGAGAAAGATCAGGAATCATTTGTTATTGCGAAATAAAAAATTGCAGGCATAGAATTAGCATGCATTCCAACAAGTTGGTTTCTTATTTATTTTGTCTTTGGTTACTTTGAGCTTAAACTACCGATAAAGTATCAGTTTCACCTATCATTCAGCACGAGGATACTTGTAAAGCCCAGTAAAAGATTTAAAGGGCTCTCCTGCCAGCTTTGTTTAATGGATTCATGCATTTAAGGACCTTATTCTTTAGCTTTAACTTGATATACAGTAATACTGGCTGTGGAAAATATTGTTTCTTTTCAGAGGAAGATTTAAAATAATATTTTAATATAGTATTTAATATTTAAGTATAAATTCGACTTTGATAGTAGATCGGACATATAAGGGACAAACTTTTTCAATAGCTTTCAAAACTTTAACTTTCAAACGTGAAAAATAACAAGCCAAGAAATCATGCAAGAACAAAATATTTAAAAGATAAACGTATTTGATAAACAAATGAAAAATACAAAATTTCTATCAATGTTAGTACCTTGATTACCGCAATATACAGGAACTTAGTTGTACTAACTTAATATAAGTTACTAACTGGAGCTTCCCTATTCCCTATCCATATATCGTATAGTGACCATGGTCCAACATTATTCCGATAAATTTATAGTGCAGGTGCTTAAGCTAAACTAACTGGTAATGTGTGGATTTTAACAATAATAACACTGTCACGGTCGCCAAAAGGGGCGATGGGATTTACTACTCGTAAGTACGGTGACAAGGATAAGGGGTTCAAATTAAGTTAGCATCACGTTCCGCACATAAACACTAAACTAATACATGGCACACATCACACACACATGCAGCTGTGGCCTTAGTGTCTGTGTGTGTGTGGGCGGGAAGTCGGGGGGATCTCTCAATTTGATTTTCCAATCACAAATCGAATTTGATTTAATTCACGCGTCCGATATTTTAGAGGCTTTCGAGAGAGAGGAGCAGGAGTGGCAACAACTAAGATAATCAACAGTGTCAATCAATATCAATAATAATAAAGTTAAAGATCAGTTAGTAAGTTGTATCCAATTGGGCTATGTGGCGGATAACTCGATACGACTTTTCAGATATTTGGTATATTGGTATTTCAACATTAACACTTATGGTACATACAAATATAGAGGACTGGAATAAATTCGCCAAAAACAACAGTTGTATTCGTTCTATTAGTATGCATATAAATATTAGTTTGATAATTGGTTTTATGTTTTAGTTTTTAGCATCGACTGTAAGTAAGTAAGTAAATACTAAGCTATAGTACAGGTCTCACATAGGTACATTCATATTCATAAGTTGATTCATTCCTTGATTGTTTTCTTTGCTACATTTTACCCTCTGCCCCGCTTGCATATACAACACATGATTTCAGATTCCTTTTCACTCGAATCTATGTGATTTGATTCGCTTTTGATTCGTTTTTGATTCGCTTTTGATTCGTTTTTGATTCGTTTCGATTCGATTCGATTCGATCTGCAGTTTTCAATTCCGTGGCGGATTGAGATTGAGATTCATGCTCCGCAGCTTGGCCTTTAACCGCACATTGTTGAGGCTCTGCTGGTAATTATAGCCGTAATAATTGTAGCCGTACCCGGAGCCCGAACCGGGACCGGAAACGGAACTGAGCCCGGAATTCAGGCCGTAACTGTACGGGCTGGTGCTGGCTGAACTGTATGCGTAGTTAACGGAATCGGCGTTGGCCGGAGCCTCGCCGATTTCGTTCAGATCGTACTATTGACTGAATGTGATATTGAGTGACGGACACTTTCGGACGTTGCTGTTGCTATTGCTGTTCCGCGTACCGTTGACCCGCAACAGCGGCACCGGACTCACGGTGCCGGATACGGAAGATAATTGTCTTACCATGCCGGATCCCAGCTGCTGCAGTAGGCCCGATCCGGAGCCGAGTGGACCCGATGACAGGACGGTGGACTGGCGGCGCGACCTTATGCTCTGCATGCTGGAGGAGAGCAGAAATGGGACGCTGCTCGAGGTGTTAGGCATGGAGCCACCCTGTTTTTGGGAGTACAATAAAGGAGATTTCTTTGGAAGATTAGTCAGGGCTTGTCGTGGACGTATATCTGTACGGGTATATCGGGCGGATGCGATCGGGAGCGAGGCATACTCTTATATATATATATATATATGTTATCTGTGCTATGTACAGGGTCTGCGATGTGCATGTGTGTGGTGTTGGTTGAACCCAAGGCTTACCGGTACATATAAGCTGATTGTGCAACAAACAAACGAACAAACAAACCAGCAACGAAACCAACAAACAATCGAACAAAGCAACAAACAAACAAACAATGAAACGAAATCAGTCAAACTCGAACTGAATCAATCAATCAGTAGTCAATCGACAGACAGGAGAGAACAGGAGACGGATCCAAAACATTGATACAAATAGAATGGAACGGAATGGAGAACATATACTGGATAGACACGGTGGTTGTCCAACTGAATGAGAACATATATACGTATACGTATATGCGTATGTACAGATGAGGCCGAGTACACATGAGTATTTATGCATACATATTCCAAATCAAATTTCGCAATAAGGGGGGCGGGCGAAGAGCAAATGAAATCAAATTACATTAACATAAAATTTAATATCAGCATACTGCGTGAGGTTGTGTCTGGCAGAGTGTGTGTGTGGGAATGTGGGTGTGCGTGTGTCTAGACCTTAAATAGTGGAGAGGCAGAGGAGAAAAAAGGGAGGGGAGTGAGCCGAGGAAGAGTTGAGAAGAGACTGAAAAAGAAAATTAAATGGGAGAGAAGAAGTTCTGAAATTATGAAACGTGTACTCACGATCATGCTCCGTGCAAGCTGCGAATTTATTTTATTTTCATACGTATTATCGATTTTTGTTTCAATTATTTTTTGGTTTTTTTTATATTTATTTTGTTCGTACATGAAATGAAGAACGAAAATACACACATGAAAGAAACGCATATGTAGTGTTTTTTTGTGTTCGTCTGGGCTGAATAAGGAAGCAACCCAAGTTAACATGAATCCAAAATGCGCTGCTGTTCAAAAATTTAACAACAACGAGCCAGCGAAAATATACACAAAAATCTGGCTTCCATTTATATATATATAGATTTTCTTGTTAGCCATTCAAATAGTACATATATATATAGTAGTTAGTGTCCATGTTCATGTGTGTGTGTCATTTGGTTTTCTTTTTTTTTCAGATACGAACGCAACATGAACAGAGTTAAATGGAAACGAAATCAAATTAACACTGAGCACGATCAGGACATTTAATGAAGAAGTAGTCAGGTTTCATATAGTATAGGTATAGTATAGTATATAGTATAGTAAAATAAACAAAATGGTTGTTGTTTCATTTGTATTGGTCACTGAATCGATATATTCGTGTAATATTCACTTCCAACGACGCTTAATGGTGCCAGAACGTATTTATTGGCTTTTGTTCTTGCCTTCACTTCTATATTTCATCATCTAACCATTATAACTTATATATCTCTCTTGTTTCCTTAAAGCTTCGTCTTCCAGCGAGGCCCTAGAAAGTGTGCTATGAATTTGATTGATTTTTTCCTCCGTCAATTTGATTATTTCGCTGAAAAGTCTCCCCCATTCATCAAATTTACATCAGGCAACTTCATTATTTCGATACTCTCGCGTAAAAGCACTTTGTATATACTTAGTGGAAATCATAATGAGATACGTAGATAGGTAAGGAAAATAATGCGAAACACCGAAAAAGACAACGAAAAGGGGATAGAGTCGACGACTGCATAATATATACACCATACTGGATATTAGCATAAGCTGCTATTCCACCCAAGAGTCCCCAAAGAGAGAGAGAGAGAGAGGCAGTACAGGCAGACACAGTTGAAGAACAGGACTCTTGAACCACACGAAAAACAATAAGTTCAAAAGCGAGTCGAGAACAAACAGAGATGAATACATGTACAGGAACAGCGGCAAATGCACAGAACATATCGGAAATGGAAATGAAAACGAAACGAAAGCAAAACCACTTCATTAAATCAAAATTATATATATTGCTTGCAACAGGTTTTCCATCAAAGTAACAGCACAAGAACGAGTACGAGTACGAGTACGAGAACGAGAGATTTAGGCGCAAGTCAAATTCATATTCATATTCAAACGCAGTTGCAGTTGCAGTCTCAAAGTATGAGGACATTTTCGAAAAAAAGGACAG
Organism: Drosophila trapezifrons; assembly: GCA_018874455.1. Taxonomy (NCBI): domain Eukaryota; kingdom Metazoa; phylum Arthropoda; class Insecta; order Diptera; family Drosophilidae; genus Drosophila; species Drosophila trapezifrons. Next base: position 3,796 of record JAEIIF010016868.1, on the reverse strand, counting down.
CGAGCGGCGAGTGCGAGCGAGCGAGCAAGAGAAACGAAAACGGAAACACATCGCCCGGCTTCCGTTCGCCATTTTGATTAGCAGTCGACCATTGTTCGAGTGAGTTCGTGTGTGGTGGTAGTGGGTTAAGAGCAGGACAGAGAGGTTAGCTTCGAGTGCTTTAGCTTTTGGAGACGACAACGACAATGAACAATGAAACAACGACAGTTAACAACTTGACATGACAAAGTCCAAATTCGATGCTGGCTTTAAGTGCAGCCGACAACTCGCACAAGAATGTCAAACGGATCCGTACAAATAGGCCCAACCATGTTGTGATAGTCTTATACCCTTGAAGAGGCGGCTCTTAAAGTGCATTATTTATTTGTTATAATGTATAAATTATTATTTAAATGACTTCTATGGGGTTAGATAGATTTAAGTATAATTTTTAAGATTTTTATTGCAGAATCTAACTTGAAGTAAAGTCCTTTTAGGTAAAAATTAATTAAATATACTGCTTAAGAAGCTTATACCATTTTTTAATGTGTTTTAAATGTAGTTTTTATAATATTTCTGAATATAAGACCCTATTAAAGTAAGTATCTATAGCCCTATTTTGTATTAAATTGAAATACAATTAAAGTCCCCGCCTCCAAGGGTATAGTATCTCCGACTTGGTCGAAGTGCGAAGTGTTGTTCTGTAATTCGGCATTCGCATGACTGAGATTGCTTTGTTTTTTAGACTTACAACATAGACCGAAGTGGAGGGCACCGATAGACTCGATCCAGAGCTACCCCGGGCACCGTACTAAAGTTTTTTTTTTTAAGGTAAAAGAGACATAATTCGCGGAGATCGAAGGACCCCGAGACGACGTTTTGTTTTTATTTATATAAAATATATATATTTTTTGTTGTTGTCAAGTATATATTGTTGGTGATCGTGGGAGATCGGGGGAGATAAGATATAAGAGAGAGTGTGTTAGAGCATTTCTGTGGTAAGTATGTAGACTTCGCTGCGGGGTCAGGGGGGAAATGAGCTAATACATAATCGCATTCATAACTGATCAGATCGGAAATCATAATACTTGAATACTTAAATAACAGAGGCAACAGAACCCAGAACGTAATGTTTCTTGTTTGCTTTTGTACGTAGTAAGTTGTTCGCTTGAGAACTGAGTACTTTTAACTGAGAACTGTTAACTGAGAACTGAGAACTGTAACTGTTAACTGTAGTAAGTAACTGTAAGTAGATCTAATCTAGGCGCTATAGCTATTAGCCATCTATATATGGATACAGAGTAGTAGTTCGGCGGGTTAAAAACACATGGCACATGAGCTGCTGGAGAAGCCAAACCAAGGAAACAGCGAGCGAGGCGAGGCACTCAAATGAAATTTCAATAAAAATCAAATAAGGGTAAGCCTTTTGTGGCCACCGAGTGCCAATCGAGTGGCACATCGCGGAAAATAAAGCGAAAGTATATATATAGTAGAGGGGGCACGGGGTGAAGCCACAACAAACAATGGTGGCCACAAAATAAAAGCCAAACAAAAGCGGAAAAGAACCCAATACAATAAATACAAAAATATTGAAAAAATAAAAACAGAAGAAAAAATAAAAATCGTTAACGTCCAAATTGAAATCGAAACCCGGTGCCGGGGCCAGACACAAACAACTTACAGTTGGCGGTGACAAATTGATGGTGGAGCCCCGCCGCTCCTGCGGCCCGATGCTCGAGTGCCTCCTGGTCGGCAGCCCACTGCCCGGAGTGCCGCCCGGCGAGCTGGCGCACGAGGGCGCTATCCGGATCTTGGGCGTCATCAGCGTGTTGTCCGACAGCCGCCGGTTGGGGAACACGTTGCCCACGCGCAGGAAGTTACTGTCCGGCGACGACGGCGAGCAGCCGAACCACCAGCCGCCCAGCATGCCGGATCCTAGATTCGGAGGGGAAAATGTGCAGAAATGTGTTATTTATATCCAGCTTAAGCCTTTTTTAATTAGCTATAATAAAGGTTAGTGTATATTTGAATTTAAAATATTTCCCACAGCTTGCCTACGATATATAAAAGGATATTAAAAGGAAATGTTTATAGAACTAGAATATTTCTTTGAAAATATAAAGATATTGCTTAAAATATAACCATGCAACCCTTACTAAAGATACAACCTGCTACAGAAATTTATTTATTTAAGGTTGAGGTCCTCTTTAAAGTTGCCTTAACTTTCTCCCTGTGCACGGCTAATATGTCATGCGATTCATCATGAGATACCGCTTCGCGGACACATTCCACAGTTCGCTTTTTGGAAAGCTAATTAAGTCTAATAATGGTCGCGGTCGAGGCCGAAAAACAGAGGCACGTAGACAGGCAGCACATAGCTTCCGTCGGCGGCGTGACCACAGTCAGTGCCAAAAACCGACAGGCGGACAAATTGGCATCCAGACGGACCGGCAAACCGACAAACAAACCCCGAAACGCAGCCAGCCAGGAATTCGCACGCCTGGGATTCTGTCACTGCCAAGGACATTCGCACATTTTGCGGTTGCGGCTGCTGCTGCACATGACTTGGGGCCTCGGTCCCCCCGGCCCTCTTTGCATTCAGATTCAGGGGCAATTTATGCCAAAAGTTATTAGCTTGAATGCCATTTACTCGAAAGTCGCCAATCGATTAAGGTTTGCGTTACGCAAACAGCCCAGAACAAGCGAGAAACACTCAAATAAATTAGTCGGGTTTTAGATTTTTATAAAAAAGATGTTACTACACTTCGATCAAGGCTAAACATTAATTTAAATATTTTTCTAGGAATATGTTTTCCTATATTTAAGCTTAAATTAAGCCAAAACACCTTTGGGAGTTCGATACCTGGTCTGGGCGCACGTGTCGTATGGGTAATTTTGTATTTAAGAAGAACTATTACTCTGCTCATTGAAGCTGACCAATCATTAATCAAATTTCGGAAACGTGTATTCTGGCATTTCGAAATGTTGCTGCTGCCAGTTGGAGGTCCCGGAACCGCAAAATGGTCTGGCCTTGTTTGTTTGTGACTTTTAACTTGCAATATGCAACGCCAGCCGACACGAGGGCAGGTGACAGGTAACTGGCAGCAGGTGATAGGTGAGAGGGTAACAGGTGGCAGACGTCTGTGACCCCGGCTGTGTGTGGAAAATTGTCATTGCAGGCCCGCGCTGAGCCCCGGCTGAGCTGCGTCGTGTCTGCGGGCGATTAGGGGCCCATCATAATAAATCATCATTAGGGGCGAAAGTTCATTAAGTACAAGCACTGCACGGCCTGTACTTGTTACCATGGCGGATAATACCCGGCTGCGGGCGGTGCTTTTGAATTTCATGTTGGTTATTATAAAATTATCATTGCCCGGATAATACAATTAACTGCCGGGCACAATGGCCGACCAAGCCCAGGCCAGAGACCGAGACCGAGCTGGATACCGAGCCCACTGATTAGTGGGCAGGACAAACGGCCTCCTGTCACGTTCGATGAATATCAATTCGAAATCACGACGAAATTTCCAATTATACATGCCCACAGGCGGCTACTTAGTCGACCGAGTGACTTGGTGGTCGGACGGGGGACCCATAAATATATGGATACAGACAGCTTAGCTTGGCTTTAACACAATGTCCCTAAATACTGGCTTACACTGCCCTAGACACTAAACATATCTGCTCACATTTTACATAATTATAACTATTTAATCTATAATATTCCTTAGTGGAGAAGTAAAAGAAATAAGTGTAGCCTTATAGTGTCATGACACAGGGCACAAGTTTTCATTAATTAGAGGCTTCATTAGAACCT
>JAEIIF010016839.1:0-10859 GCA_018874455.1 Drosophila trapezifrons | reverse complement strand
ACGTAAAATCTTATGGTTGCTGCCAAGCCTCTAATGAAAACTCTAATTAATGAAGTTTTTTTTTTTTCATGATTGGAATATTTGATAGATAAAAATATAAATATAAAGCTGCCTGCATAATATAGTTATTTTGGATTTAAATACAGAAACAGATGGGGAAAATGTATTCTAAAAAATTAGGATAGAAATAAGAAGATAAAATATAATTACTATCCTCTGCGACACTTCCCAACAAAAGTAAGTAAGTAAGAAAGAAACCTTCTCAACAATATTTCTCTGTGTACTAAACGACAAGGAAAAGAGGGGGAGAAAAGTAAAACTGAATGGGGATGGAGAAAGGTGACAACTTTTCCACATGGCACTGCCAGTAAGGTTTTGTGACGTAGTGAGGTAGCATGGTAGCGAGGTGGCATATCGAGCATGGACATGGGCAGGCCAAGCAGTTTGTTTAAACTGCGGTCGCCTGGCAGGATGTATGCTCTTCACCCCCCACCCACACCCACACCCGCACCCATACCTACATTTGTATGCATGGGCATTTTCACTTGCGTGTGTGTTCGCACTTTCAATAAGTTCACACACACAAACAGAGACAGTGGAAAAAAAAATGAAGAAGAGAAGAAAACAAGCCCTGCCTCAACCTCTTTTCTGGTAATTTGAAAAATTTTCGTGCCTCAGTTCTATTTACGCTTTTATCTCTGTGGCACATTTACCAACCCCCCCTCCCCCAACACACACACACCTCCACCGTTTTTTATACAATTTGTATTTCTTCATTTCTATTTCCCGGCTTTAGTCGCTTCTTCTTCATTATGCTAGAGTGTGTGTTTTTTTTTTTTGTGTAAGTACACCGAGAAAAATCTATTTAATTACATATTTTTTGAAGGTTCTAAAGTCTTATATTTAAATAATTATTTTTCGAAATTAATATCGATCAGGCTCCTATATTCTAAATGTGATATAATCAACGGAATATTAGATAAAAAATGTCATTTTAAAATCTAGAAAAGCTTTGAATATTACATTAAGTGGATTATTTTAGTATTTTTTAGCCATAAATGTTCGGTACTAAGTTTTATAATTATTCTTATTCAAATATGTAAAGTAAAGAATGAATTTTATTTCAGAAAAATTGGTTTTATGAAACTTTTTTATACATATACGAAAATCTAATGTATATAAAATTATTGATTCTGGGTTAAAAAAAAAAGGTTTTATATTATTAATACAATTTTTGTTTCCTAATGATTTAAATTTCTTGTATACAATTTTATATCATTAATTTTAATACTTGGCTTTAAACATTAAATAAAAGCCATGGAGTTGGGTAATATTAAAACAAGCTTTATAAAAGTATTCCGTATTCATCTATTAAAAAGAGTTTTAAATTTTCATTCTCTCTCTTATTTTTCATTATAAAAATTAAATAAATTATTAAATACGTGTGGCACTTATTTTTCCTCAGTGTCCGTTCGTGTTAACCTTGGACAGGGCATTAAAACCGTGCCAAGTGTCGAAGCCGGGCCCCCAAGTTGGCCAAAAAAGAAGTAGCAAAGGAAGCGGGCGGCAGTGGCAGCGGCAGCAAAAACCGGACAACTGGACATTTATTGAAGGATCCACCTCCGTGAAACCTACTCGAAAGCCGGCTCGAAGCCCGCCTCGAAGCCCCCTAGCCTTCACCTACCTTAATTCACCTGAAATGTTAGCTGACTCATTTAAAATTCGGCAAGGTGTGTCCACGTGTGTGTGTGTTAGTGTTTTTAGTGTGCCTGAAATCCAAGCTACTGGCCCATTTTTTGTCCCTCCATTCCCTCCTTCTTTCGGTCTAAATGCTGCAGCTTCCTCGGGCTCTTCCTTAGCGTCTTTCTTTCCTTCTTGCCTCTTCCCCGTTCCGGCGTGTTCTCCCCGCCTTCTCTACCTTGGCTTTTTCGTGTTTATCTCACTGAACTGTTGCATTTTTTATGCCATTTTATTTCATTTTTATTTTTATGCTCTTGCCAAATGTTTTTTCTGTCCTTTTTTCGTCGCTCTTCTTTATTTTTTTGTTCCCACATCCCCTACACACACACACACACACCTACTAAACTGGAAAGTTTATCATTTTTTGTCTCAGTGAAGAACCAAATGAGATTCTAAGCTAGTTTTTTAACGATCCAAGGGGAATTGTACTTTATACTTTTATCTTTTAGTAAGAAAACACAACTTAATTAAATTTTGTGTTCTGCTATTTAATTCTTAAAGTTTTGACTATTTCCGGTTTTATAACAATAGTTCCTTATAAACAATCCTATATTTTATGCAGTGAATAATAATAACTTAGCCTTATAATTTCAAACTTTCTTATATCAATTGTCATTAAATAGAATTAACTTAGTTAGACTTTATATTCTAAACTAAATAATATATTACCTTTCTTTATCACTTAATTTGTATTTCAAATGTTTTATTTTTGGTTTAATTCTTGTATATGAAATCTATCATTATTCGTTGTTTAAAATACTAACAAACATGCGAATCAATATATTTATATAATTTTAAAGAATTAAAGATATTAATATTCTTTCTATTGCTAGCTCTTAATTTCTCTAGGGTAATCCCTATTCGACTAACCATAAATATCGAAATGCACGTTTCTCTGCCTCAGCATCGCTTCCTTTTTTTTGTGCTTGGCTAATGTCTATTTTCTTGTATTTCGGTTTCTTTTCTGCATTTCGGCATTTTATGATATCCCCACCGCGAATTTCTGTCGGTTCTGAGTGCAGGGCTTTGTTTTCCCTTTTTTTGTGGGATATTTTTCGGTCGTTCCTTCTACGTTTTTATTTTTGTCCATTTTTTGTTTCTTTTTTTCTGTTTTTTGGGTTTTGCTGAAGAAAGCAATGTATTTTTAGTGTGTTCTGCTAAACGTCTAAAAATATGCGCCATGTCGGGCACCTGAGTGGCATAAGCCGGAGGAGGAGCCGCGGAGCGGGGGAATGGAGCGGAGTGTCAGGGTCCATTCGGCTCGCTTTTTTATTTATGACCCTCGAAAAAGCGATTCGTGCATTTGGCTTAAATCTCCTCCCCGACTGGAGGAGCAGGAGCAGGCTGCTCCGGCGAAGGTCATCATTGCTGGCGGATCGCTCTGCTCCCTCCCCACCCCCCTCAGAAAATATACAAATCGATTTTAACGATTATTATTTCTTGGCTCGTTTGTAAGTTGTCGGCTTAGTCACACTCACTCACTCACATCGACTTGACAACTTTTCTGAATATGAAATGCATTCGCACGACTCGCAAAAAAAATAAGAAGAAATCGAAAAATACAGAAAAAAAACTCATTTGATTGACAAAAGTGTGGCAAGGACATTTAGCGAGCAGCCAGCAGCACTGACGACATTGCCGCATTAACGTTAATTGATGACCAAGAGTGACCGGAGCCACGCCTCCCTAGCCCTCAGCCCCCCTTAAGTCCCACTGTCCTGTGACAGCTCATTAATAAGCGGATTTGGCCCTTTTGGAGAGGAGAGCATGTCCTTTGGCCTTCGCTTCGCGGCGTTGACGAGCTAATCTACTGCATAAATCTACAGTTTTGTTAACAATTCCAACAAGAGCTCAGATAGCAAAAAAAAATAAAATAGGTAAAGAAAAGGCAATAAAAACGGCGCTGAAGAGGCGGCAAAAAGCAACCAAAAGTGCACGGCGACAAAAAAGTCAACATTATTGGTAAACAGTTCTTTGGATTTTCTTACCAAGCTACCTTATATCTCCGGTGGCTTATCATTGTGACATTTAATTTAATTTAATGTCGGTTAAGTATTTTTAGCACAGCCTAGGTTTCTTGTTGCTACTTAATAATGACTTTATGATTTATTAAATAATTATTAACTTGGACTTTAATATTAAGAAGATAATCTGAAGTTTCTATTAAAAAAATACAACAGAAATATGTATCCAACAAGTTTATACTTTTTTATCGCCTCTTTTTGCAAGTTCCTAATTCAGAACTTAAAGAATCCTATCTTTATTATAATTTTTGCTAATCAAAGGCGATAGCAGAGCCTTCTTTTCGCATATCAAAAGTAGGTTAACCACATCAATAAAAATCGGTAGACTAATGATGGATGATTACGTTTAACACTGATAAGCTTTAAATATTAGTTACCTTGCCGATAAGAAATTAAATAAAAAAGCTAGAGATCAGCGGAAACATAAAATAAATAAAAATACTACAATTATGTCATAGCAATTACTCCTATCGATGGCTTATCAGTTTGCTGATTTAATAAATCCCAGTGATATTTTTAGCAAATACAAAATAATATTTTTAGCTAATCAAAAGAAATATCACAGTGACTTTTCAAAATAAAACAATCATATTTTTAGGCACATTAAAAATGACTTAATAATAATATTGTGTTGGCTAAAAATCACACCATTTTTCATATCACTAAGCTACACAATTATTTAATAACCCAAACCCCCTTCAAGAAACCCCTAAAATTCGCCATATTCGATAGCTTTCTTTACGTGTAACAAAACCTAGGGGTCAGAGGTGAAGCCAAAGGGTCGTGGGAGTAGCAACATCATTGGGGCAGGTCTCAGCACTTAATTAGAATTGTGCCCGAATAGAATAGAATATCACGCGAGAGCGGGATAATTTATGCGGCCAAAGGAAATGGGCGAAAAAAAATTTAAAAATGTGCTCTACAGAGGCACACAAGTGTACTGGATATATATAAATTCCCATCAAGTTATGCAAATATCGGAAGAATATCCAGAAATCGAATTGAAAATTGCGCGAGTTAATTGTTCCACTTCTTGTTTGATTTCCACTTAGCCGCTTCTTACCTTTTTTTTTCTAGCTGTCGAGAGTGCAAACAATTTGAAATGCAAATAGGCAGAGTTCCCCGCTTTCCAAGCCTCACTTCGCGATGGATGGGATGGATGGACTGTTGCCAAATAGTATATATATTCTATGTCCGGATATATATATACGTGTTTCCGCAACTGACAGCGGCGAATATTGAAACTTGATATTTATTTGTTGGGCCGAAAATCAAGCCAATTAGCGGGATTTTTTGGCGCGGGCACTCTCGTAGCGAAGGTGTCAGGCTAATCTAACCGGCACGACATCGACGACGCGAAATTTCACCTGTAACAACACCTGCCAAGAGGAGAGTCGACCGGCGACCGAGTTGCACTTGCTGCTGTATGAACTTGGAAAATGAGAAACAATCGCACTTGTTGTTGCGGTCAAGTCGTTCGGAGTTTCGGGGCTAAGAGATGCTATTATTCGTTATTGGCCACTATTTGCTACTTCTAACGGCCGACAGTTCGGTGTCTCGACGGAGCGATGAGAAACGCGTCTGTTCGCCACGACCGGAAAATTGCGACTGGCGGCGACTGGCAACTGGCGACTGCCAATCGCCAAAAAACGAACGCAAAGCTCGAGTGCCGCCGCACAGTGGCTCGTTTTCCGAAAACTCGTTGCAAAAGTCAGATTTCGTGTTGTTGAATTTAGCAAATCTCTTGATACCCTTCAATAAGGAATTCATCAAGCTATTCAAAGCCAAAATTTTATAATTTAGAAAAGCTTTTTAGTATTTATAATCGCTGCTCAAAGTTGTAAAATTTTTTTGTATTTGCAGAAAGGTAAAAAACTCGCCGATATAAATTAATTTTTCTAGAAAAGTAGATAAGCTCAAAGAAAAAAAAAATATTTATTTATTTAACCAATTCTTAAAAATATTTAGTTTGTTCGGTTAAAAATCAAATGTTTTAGTTTGGCAAATTAAGTTCGCTCCTTTTATTTAAAATATATTATGTCTAAAAAACGTTGGTTTATTACAGATCATGTCAAAAAAGAAATCATGTAGATAACTTTAACAGTTCGAAAGTTATTAATTTAGCAACGTGTATTGCCAGAATGAGGCACTGTGCGCCGGCTTGCTGTGTTGCTCTGCTATGCTCTTTCCTCTCTCTCCTCGCTTTGCTCTGTTGTGACGTCGCTGCTGTGATGCTGTTGTTGCCAAGGGGAGATGCACAGAAAAAAATATATATTACATTATTAAATGCTTGACAAAATAAACAAATACTGGGAAACCACTGAAATCGGTAATGATTTAACATCAATAATTAAGAAGCCTACAATAAGGCATCCAAATATTTAAGGCTACAAATTCATTGAACAAAAAATATTTTAAAGTATAATATTTATTTTTTACCATGTTTTAGCTCAATTTCTGCAATATTTGAATATTTATTTGGGAGTGCCCAACAACAAACAAAACATTGCCTACTTTTCGGTATTGAAATTATTGTGTAAAACCAAATTTTATTTTGTGGGCTTAGAAATATTTTATTTTAATATGATATTATTAACTAGCTACTTAAATTAACATTTAAAATAATAAGCTTACCTAAAGCTATAAAAAATAAATTTGCACTGCGTTAGGTAACTTAAACATTTTATTGCATACTTTCAGACACCTTTTAAAGTGATTTTAAACCCATAATGATTTCTGGGAAAGAACAATAATCTTTAAAATTTAAATATTAATAGATTCCATCTATAGACAGATTTCAAACTAATTACAAATCACAAAAATGGGTTAAGGTTTTCTCGTTTTGTGGTGACTTGAAATTTCTAGAAAAGGTTCCGAATAGTTTTCCTAAAAACTTAAATTAGCTTTAACAATACAATAATTATGTATACTTCCATGCACTTTTTAGTACACACAAAGTTTCAGTAGACCCACCTTATACACATATTACTCTATTTTTAGCAAATTAATCAAATCACAAACTTAGGTGTAATAATAGCTGGCGTAATTTTACTGCATTAATAAATTTTTTAATTCTTGGTAAACATTGAGCTCGATTTTTTTACATGTAGAGAGAAGCGTAAACATGACACACTCTTATCTCTGTCCCGTAATATCATAAAAGTGAGAGAGAGTCGCTCTCTATTTGCGAAATTACCGGCTTACTCGGGCACATGTTGCGCTTGCCTGTTGGCAACATGTTGCCAGTCGAAGTTTGGCGCGCTTTTGATTTGAAGTGTGCTCCGCCGCTAATTTAAGTTGTTTTTTTCATTAGATTTTCCGATGCTGATGCCTGGGCCCCTTTTAATTGGCGATGGTGATGCCTGATTTATAATTTATACAGTTGATTTTATTTTAGTGCTGACTCGGGGTTCTCTGGCCGCTCGCGTTTGCTTATTTATAAAGACATTTGAATTTATGGCCGCTGACTTTTTGCATGAGATCAGAGTGCTTGGCCCAGTTAATTTATGGGCGCAACGGGTGCGTCCCGTCGGAGAAAAAGTGAAAAACTGAAAGAGTATGTTTCAAATAATAGAGCAATAAACCGAGTCCGAATATCCATATCTTGCCCAACGGAGAACTTTCGTTTTGTTTACCTTCCGCGGCTTAGTCAACCTGAAATGGTTCAGAACGGTTCTGAAAAAAAAAAACTACAAATTCTTGACCACATTCAACGCAAACAAATGACGCCATCTGTCTGCCCGACGGCTTGCGCCGCCCATATTTATAAACAATTACGTAGATCGGTGGGCTTTATAGTAGGACGGATTACTCACAGGCGAGTCTGGTGAAATTTGCATATTGCAGTGTGTCAGAGTTTTCCGTGGGAAAAAATTCAGCGAATTTCATTGAGAGAAGAAGAGCAAATAGGCAAAGTTCCTCCAACTTTTTCTGGAAAAGCTCTTAAGTTTCGGCAACTTGTTGCTTTGCTTGCATCAAATAATAATTAAGCAGCAGCAACATTGTACATAACAGTAGCAACATCCAACAGAGGCAGCAAGTATAACAACATCAGCAGCAACATTTACATAGTCACAGAAATACAGTAGCCACAACTCGGCAACATTAACAGTAGCAGCAATAACAGCCCCAAAAGCAGTAACAACAATAGCTTCATTAACATCAACAACTTAAAAAGCAGTTACAGTGGCAACATCAAAAACAAACAGAGTACAGCAACATAACAATCATGAATGTAACGAGATTCAGCAACATTAACGACAATAACAGCAGCAGCATATGTTTACAAGAATAACAGTAATACCAATAGCAGTTGTAGCTATTAAGGCAGAAGCAATAACAGCGACAGCAATAACAGCGACAGCAATAACAGCGACCTCAATAACAGTAGGAACATTATCAACAACAATAGCAGGAGCTATAAGCGCACGTAATATTAACAGCAAGTTGGTAACATTAAAACACTGAAAGTTGTAGGAACATCAGCTACCTTCAATATTCTATTCAATATTCTTTAACAGCAATAATAGCAAAATGAGCTGCAAAACCATCTCTAAAATCTCTAGCAACATCAACAGGTGCAACCTTGATAATTAGTTTTTTTACATTTCAGATCGAATGAGAAGAAGAAAAATTGAATTGTTTAAGGAAAATATTGTCATGACTTGAGGAAAAATATTTTCAAAATATTACTCATTGGTTTTTTGATGAATATACTGCAAAATGGATTTTTTATTAGGTGAATGTTTGCTTTCAGACAAAAGCTATTAAAATATCAAACCTACGCCAAAAAAAAACTTATATTTACTTAGGAAAATCCTTAATATTGTGAGTAAAGAGAAATAATTAGAATGGTGACTAGTGTGGCCATAACAAAATGAAGAAATTTGGTACTATGACACAAATTGTAATTTTTAATTAAAGGAAAAAAGAACTTTAAAAAAAAGTCTTAGTCAACAATAAAGAAAATTCTAAAGATGCTTTTGGAAATTGAAACACGAAAATATAATATTTTCCGAGTGCCACAAAAGTGATATCAAACCTTGGAAGCCGGATCACCATATATAGTTCTAAGCACAAAAGCTGCAATAATAAAAAGTAACACAAGCAGCTGCAGCATCAACAAGTGCAACCTTAGCCAACAATAATGTGGGCCAGGAGCAATATTTGCATACATTGTACTTAAAAAAACAACAAAACCGAATGAAATTTCGGGGCAAGTAGCGGGGCAAGTGCCCCAATTGACGCTTATTAATCCGCTGCACTTTGCGAGCTGATAAACAAAAAGCGGAATGTTTACACAGCGCACAGCAAATTGAGCGCACACTCAAGGAAATGTGTGTGTGTGTGTTGCTGTTCGGGAAAGGCGAGCAGACAAACTTTGTAAACAATGGAATACATTCGTAATTAGAGAAATTATGAAAAGCGCGCCCGAAGACAAATGGATCATAATTTGCGCGTTTGGGAATAGTTTTCGATTCGAAATAGATTAATTTATGATACGCGAAAGAGTTGCCCTGCCATCATGCCACACAGGGCGATCTCCCTCCGCGCAGCCTAAAAATAGAGATGACATCCAAATGGAAATAGAATCGACTGTGCGTGTGCATGGTGTGTGTGGGTGGGTGTGGCTGTGGGTGGGTGGGTGTGCCTGTGCCAGTGCCAGTGCCCGTGCCACCATCTGCTCTGGACATTGGCATTGAGTGGGTGGCGCCTCGCTGGCAACATGTGCGGCAGCTGGCCCAAAAAATCCGTGCATAAACATCGGCATTCGTGTAATGTTACGATTATACACCCCGAAAAAAAGTGCAAGGCATGCCTCTAATTTTATTGGCCCGAAACTCATAATTCTGTGTGAATTATAATTATTATTTCTCGAATTACGAAATCACAAAAGAAAACTGACAAGGTTGGTGTAAATAGGAAAATGGTTTTTTCTCGAAATATATTTATTCTTATTGAATTATAAAGTTGTAAAATACGAAAAAGATAAAAAAAAAAATATCCCAAGAAGATATTTAGGGCCGCTTTTAAAGAAATAAAAACAAAATAAATACAAGATAAAAGACTGTCAAAAGTAAATCAATAAACAATTATTAATTCTTACTTTAAAACTAGATATATATAGGTAACAAATAATAAGTACAAGCCCTTCAACAACCATCGATTTCTCTTTGTGTAATAGTAATAAAAATCAGGAGGAAATCACCAAATAGTTACGATATTTATATAGGAATAGAAACTGTTTTGTCCAAATGTTTCGCTGGCCATTAACACCCGGAACATTCAAATAAAAGTCCGATCTCGGGGGACTGAGACTCGGACTGACACGCGGACCAGACCAGAACCGGAGGGAATGGTACTGGGGGAAGGTCAGTCATGATTTATTCGATAGCTCAACTCTTCGGGGGCCATCAAAGGGCAGACCCATTAATTCCGTTCCATTCTCAGTTCGGCCGTCCGTCCATCGGCACTCTGCACTTGACTCCGGCGAATGTTTGCGCAACTTTGGCAGCCGTATCTAATATTATGCCCCTAATTCTTGTAATTTATGGCAATTTAAAGATTTGTTCAGCCGCCTAAGCAAACGCATGGGGAGTGGAGCGAAGGAGCGTCGTTTCTGGGGCGACATTGACCCATCGAAGGGGTCGCAGCACGTGGACCTGGACGTAGCTCTCAGCGCTCAGCTCGCATCAGTGTCAAAATCGAAATCTTTTTAACAAAATGTGTTATCTTTGAGATCTAGGTTAAAATTTCACAGCCAAAAATAAGTGGAGAAAGTTAGGAAACAAAGGTAGGAATTAAACAAACATAATTGGGGGGTAGATAATTATAATTATAATTTGTATGTAGTGTGAAGAAGTAAATAAAGATTTAACAATTATTAAAGACCCCATATAACAATATTCTGTGAGTTCGGAGAGTTCCTTATATTCAGTGAGTTCGCAAAGTAAATTTATATACAAAACTTAACATTTAATTATTTAAAAAAAACCTCCAAGAGTCCCGAGAGCATCGGCGCAAGTAATCACTAGCATTCCTAATGGTGTTATGACACTGTATTAAAAACTTCATTAATTAGAGTTTTCATTAGAA
>JAEIIF010016807.1:0-13891 GCA_018874455.1 Drosophila trapezifrons | reverse complement strand
GTATTAAAGTAAGAAATTCGGTCTTCGATTTTTTCGGTCATTTTTTTCTGGGTGTAGAGACCTTTGAGAGATATTAGTACCAAAATTATTATATAAAATTTCGATAAATCTTTTAGCTTTTTTCTTTAAGACCGTTGATACAGATTAATATTAAGGTCGACTTTTACTTGGCTAGATATATTCATTAATAATCCCTTTGATTGATAATAAGCCTTTTTATTAACCTACAAGGTTTATCTAGCATTTAGATCGTACATATGTACGTTTATCCAGCCACTCCAGAAAGTCCACTCCCTAGCGCAAGACTCCGTGTCCAAGTGCAGCTCTACGGATCCCCGATTCCAGCCGAATCGAACTGGAACGTGGAGAAGTGCCGTTTGCCATTTTCAGGTGTGTTTGCTGCTGCCCCTGGTACTTGGTTGAGCGTAACATGCAGAGCGCGGCGGATCCTCAAGACGCCGCTTCCATCCCTGGACCCCTCTTCTTGGAGCTCGTAGCTCCCCACTCTGCATTCGGTGATTAAGCATCGCCCCGGTGATGCCGCCGCTGCAAGTGCTTAGAGTCGGAAAGCCGGTTTCCACTATGCCCGCTTCACACAGTGCGTTGGGCGCTGGAGAGCATAGATACCTAACTGCTATAGAAGGCTACGAGTAACGTCATCTAAAAATCAAGCCAAATCGAAAACCTTATAATTTGAGACTAAAAAGGGTTATTTTAAATTTCTTTAAAGGGTTTCAAACCCCAAAACATTTAGCAAAATGTTTCAAAAAACGAAGAGTTCTCCTGTTCATTACTTAAGATTTAGCTTTGGTTATATTTTAAGAAAATACAATTTTGAATATACCAAAAAGTCTTGAAAATATTCGGGAATCCGCGGGATAATAACTTAAGCCCTGACAGAACCGAAAACAGCTGACAACAAAAAAAGTTAAGCCATCACAAGTGTCGAGAACGATCAGTGCAAGATGCATGTTCCCCTGCTATGCAGATATATATTCAGATATATGTATATGCCTTACATCGGGCATTGTCATACGGCCACAACTGCGACTCCCAGCGCTCCAATCATTTTTTTCTTCCTGCTTTTGTCTTTTGGCTCTTTTTTCCTTGCCGTTTCATAATCGCTGTATGTGCGTGTGTGCGTGTTGGCCGCTTCACCGCCTTTGTCTTTTTGTTGTCTTTTTGTCTCGCATTTTGCATGTCAAATAATTTCTCAGTTTTTGCCCGGGCTAAAAATACAAATTATAATAATAATAATAACACAACGAGCGGCACAGAGCAACAACATAAAATCGAAAACCGAAAGAAAGTCAATTTGGAAATGAAAAATCGTTTTTCTTTCGCATGGAAAATTGGATGTATGTACATCTTTATATATAAGGTCAAGAGTGGTTTAAATTGGTGGAAAAACCAATGTCTAAGGAGTGGGATTTTCTATCTCCATTTTTGTGAAAAGACAATTTTAGTTAGTTCTACCTATTTGGTTTTTATTTATTCTAATCCTACATGGGAATATAGATTAATTTAAAATAATGCCTTGGAGATTACCTTTTACCTGATTATAGAAACATTCATATTTTGTCCTCTATAATAAAATATAAATATTTTTCTAGTGTATTCGGGCGGCTGTACAAATTGCTGGCCATCAATCAAACGGCAGTCTCTTTCTCTCTTTATTATTTTTTTAAATGGCAGTGTCAAAGCCAAAAAAAAAAAGAAATGTTAAAACTGTTGTTGACCAGCCTGGCAGTCAATGGCCAAGTGCAGCAGCCACATCAACTTACTGGCAATGATCGCTCTGGTCAGCTGCACTCTCCCCCCCCTTTTTAATTGTTTTCTTCTTGCAATTTCCATTTTTTGATTTCCATGCTTGGCTTGGCCGCCCCTCAATTTGTTACGCTTTGGCGCAATTGCGCCAAATAGTTGGCAAAAGCCTTTCAGGCCTTTCAGACCCAGCCCCCAACTAAACACAGACACAACAACAATAATAACAATAACAACAATAGCAATAACAACAGCGAGAAATACAAAAATATATTCACAAGAAAAGAACAGGGGGAAATTATTAAAAATAAATCGCAAGAGTCAAAGGAATAAAATGGAAATGAAATTAAGTCAAATTAGATGACATTTTTCGGTGAACAACTTTGTTGTGGCCCACATTTTGACAACAACATGAATAACAACAAAAAAAGAGGAGGAATTGTAGAAATGTTTGGCAATTAATTTTTCGGCTCTTGTTTTTTTTTTTGTTTTGTTTATAACACAACACAAATATTATATAAAGTTTTGGCCCCAAAACAGAACGCGGGAGAAAATAGAAACAAAGAGAGACGAAAATATCGAGAAAAAAATGGGAAACTTTTCCTTACCAAAAATATGGTTGACTCTTGTCGCTGTGTGTGTGTGCTTAAATAATTTATAATTAAAAATAGCAACGCGTGTTGCAAGAGGAAGAAAGAGAGCCCGAGGCAGCGGGGGCGTTTTCGAACATGTTGGAAGTCGGTTTTTCAGAACACAAAAATTTTTCCCATTTGCCGCTGACCAAATTTGGTCAAATTTATATAAACAATGATACATTTCTCATGTCGGACAGAGAGAGAGAGTAGTGACTAGAGAGAATAAGAGAGGGAGAGAGAGCTTGAAGCATTTTGCGTCGTTTTCATATTTCAAATTGCAGGCCAGCCAACGCGGCGTATACTTAATTGCACTCAATATATCTATAAAGATATATATGCCTATGTTATGCATCAATATTTGGCTCGGGAAAACGTCCATAAACGCTTTTAGCTGATTTATCTGATGTTTTGGCACAAAGAGAAAGATACTTAATTGGCCGAATTTTCATTTTTTCTTCTCTTTTTTGTGGCAATTAAAATAAATTTGTTGCCATCCATTTGGCTGATAAGATTTTCTGTTTTGATGTTTCTTCAATATCAATGAACTCGAAACACGGAGATTTTCGACGAAATTTCCCCGGATAATATTAAAGAACATCTTTTGTGGTTTATATTCAAAATAAAAAATACCCAATAAGACGACGTTATTGCCCTTTGTTCAAGTTCATACCTTTGATCAACGTGTCGTATGCGCGATATATATTATATGAATTATTTTGGGGGCATATTACGCATACGACAGGTATGCGCAGGTACAGATCAATGATCAAGCTGATCAAGCGGAAGCTGAAAAGCAAAACAACAAGATACGAAATCACGGCTAAGGACAAATTTGTAGTGACAAATTGATCTTATTTTTCTTCTCCTTCTCCTTTTCCTTCGATCGTTGATCGCTGATTGGGGTTTTTTTTTGGGGGACCAAGTTTCTTGGCAAGTGAATAATTGCTGGCTGGCTTTCGTGTCGGCCATCCGTCCGTATGTGCTCATCGTGCTTTATTTAGCCAGATTCAGATTCAGAACAGCTGGCGTTTGCTTCTCACCCACACATACGCTTTCGTTTCCTTCGAATGGGAAATTTTCCGGTTGATAAACAAAGCCAAAGCCCAAATTGCTGATCTTCTGTTGTCTGTTCTTCTCTGCTTTCTTTTAGGTGAAGACCACGCGGATAACCAATACCTATAGCAAATCCGGCAATAACAGCTCCAGCTCCACCAACACCTCCAACAAGGTCAGCAGCAGCAGCTCCTCAGCACCAGTTACACGCACAACTTGTGACATCGAGGAGATTTGGGACGAGCAGGTCCTCAAGCAGTTGGTAAGTAGACTCGTGCCCAGTGCTAGTATTTACTTCCGCCCATCATAAATTGATTAATCAATCACCACTCAATCAATCATCACCCTTGGACGCTTGCAGCTGGAACAGGCGTCCACCTACGAGGAGCGTCGCAAGATCCGTGCACGTCTACGCGAACTCATGGCGGAACGCGAAGGTGAGTCACAGCCAGCATTTATACCATCCGATAGATATGAATATTTCTATATTCCCCACGAATCCCAGCGGATTAGTTATCGACTCCAGACAGCTCTCCAGGATCTATATATTGTGTTCTGTATCTGTTTATCTTGTAGATAAAGTGCACAGTAACTAGGCAGAGCTAGGCAGGCAAAGCCGCGTCAGAGATAGGACCAAAGTTTAAGCGTTTTAGTCGCCAGGTATTGCCACCACCACCAAGCGTTTTCATGTTGGTCATGTCCCCCTGATCCAGCTCCAGCTCCAGCTCCAGATCCGTCGCGTTCCTTACACATCGTTATAGTGCTATCGTTATCGTGCTACTGTTTATCGTCTACTCGTTGTACTATCGTTCAGTAAAGTCAAAATGCCAGTCACGTCGAAGAACCACATAGAATTGGAATCGATTCATTATACATCGATACACCATTTCTGATATCGTTACTTTGTTGCCCAGATGTACTCTCCAGAGATTCCATATACATTCTCTCTTGAACCCCTTTCGTTGACCTCTTGGAGGTTTCAATGTTGATTCAATTCCATCTGGCCAGTTTCAGATCCCCGAAACCCGAGGTTTATTTGTATTGCTTGTTTTGCGTTCGTTCTCGTTGTGCGAGTTTTTCTCTATCTCTTTATCCATCTATCCTTTATCTCTTAACTCTCTCTGAACCAAAAGAACAAAAGAGCTCGAAGCAGGCGGAGCAGAAGGAGGAGGAGGAGAGCAGCGCCAGCGAGTATGAGGAGATCATCGAGGAGGTGACCGACTACAGCGACGAGGAGGAGGAAGAGGAACCGCCCAAGAAGGAGGAGCCCAAAAAGGAGGTGGCCAAGAAAGCGGTGACCCCGAAGGAGGTGACCACCACCACCACCGCTAGCACCACCAAAAAGGAGGCCGAGACCAAGCACAAAGCTGTTGTGGCCGTTGAAAAGAAGGAAACCACTAAGTCCACCAAAGTCGCCGAGAGTGTTAGCAAAAAGTTAGCCAAAGTTGAGCTGGCCAGCAGCTCCACGACCACCACCACCACCACAGACGGTGTCCAGGTGCAGGGTGAGTCCCTGAAAGCAGCAGCACCGAAATCACCCACCAAATCAGGAGTCTCAGGACCAGCAGCAACGAGCAGCAGTAGCTTAGGTAGTAGGAAACACAGTAGTCTTAGCAGTAGCCAGGTTAGCACAGTGGTTAGGGCCAGGGACAAAGCCACGACAGAGACAATGCCAGTCACGGGATCACCCTCAGCCGCCGCTTCGGGAACGGGATCAGTAGCAGCCACCCGCCTGAGCGTGCCCTCGAAAGAGGACTCCGGCACGGAAAGCGGCGAGGATCTGCGCTTGCTGGCCGCCGGATTACGTGACACGTTGCAGCAGCGCAGCGGTAGCGATGCCAGCGAAGCGAATCGCAGCCTGGTCGAGGAAGTGACCGATGCCCTCAGCCGCCTGGAGAGCAGCCTGAAGCAGGGCAAAGAGCTGGCCGTCGATGGTGGCCAGCGGCAGGCGCTGCTCGGCCTGGTGGCGCGCCTCCAGAGTGGACTCAGTGCGCCCGAGAAGTTGGCGGAGGAAGATCAGAAGAGGGGTGCCGCGCCATCGTCGGCGGAGGATGCCGATGCGGCGGCAGGTAGTCCGGAGCCGGATGGGGTGGATTGTCGGCAATCACGATTCGCCAAGCGGCGTCAGCGGAACAGCCGCCACACCGTGGGCGTCAGTAGAGAGGAGCTGGCCGATGCCAGGCGCTACATGGAGGATATGCTGATGCTGGAGAGCAAGGAGTTCGCCCTGGCCAAGACGCCCAGCTCCGGAGCAGTGCCAGTGCAGCTCTACCGGCCCAATCAGTTTGTGGCGGCACAGCAGCAACAGCAGCAACAGCAGCAGCAAGAACCTCCCAGTCCGTCGTCATCAACATCATCAAAGGTTATTCCAGCCAATTCGGCGACAGTAAATCCCCTACAGAGTCCATCTCAGCTCAGACCCAACCCGCCCAACAGGCGACCCCTGTCCGGGGACTATGCCGTGAGCTTTGCCAGCTACGAGGCCAACCAGAGTTCGCAGAACTCGAGTCCCGAGGGAACTGGAACGTCGCCCAACTCGAACTCGCAATCCAACTCGAACTCCAGCTCGAATTCCAGTCGCTTTGGCGGTGGCAAGAGGCACATGATGAAGCGAGCCAACACCATCGATATACCCAAGGCCAAGGCGAAGTACATGGCGGACTGTGATTCGGACTCGGACCTGGAGGATGATCAGGGCCCCCACTTGGGCCTGAAGCGAGCCGTCCAGGTCAGCGTCAAGCGACGCGTTCACAACGCAGTGCCGCCCTTCGAACCCAAGACGGAGAACGATCACAAGTTCCTGGCCTTCATCAACAAGCAAAGTCATCAGACCGGCCTGGGCTGGGGCGGCAGTGGCGGCGGCCGCAGTGTGTCCAACTGGACGCACAAGTTTGGTAACATCAAGCACACCTTTGAGACGGGGGCCGCGGCCACGGTGACCAAGGGCAAGCCACCGCCGGTGCCGGGTCATGTGCCGGGGTGGGCGAAGCAGGAGCAGCTGCATCACCAGCAATTACAGCGAGAGCAGATGCAGCGAGAGCAAATGCAGCGGGAGCAGTATCAACGAGAGCAGCGGCAACGGGAACAGAGGGATTTCAAGCAGCGTGATCAAGTCCACCGAGAGCAATTCCAGCGTGAGCAGAACCCGCAGATCCCGCGAGAGCTGTCCAAGCGAGAGCAATTCCAGCGAGAGCAGCTCCAGCGAGAGCAGCTCCAACGCGAGCAGCTGCAACGAGAAAAGCTCCAGCGAGATCAGCTCCAGCGCGAGCAGCTGCAACGAGAGCAGCTGCAACGAGAGCAGCTGCAGCGAGAGCAGCTACAGCGAGAGCAACTGCAAAGAGAACAGCTCCAGAGAGATCAGCTGCAGCTGCAGCAGCAACAGCAGGCTGCTGCCGCTGTACAAATCGAGCGACAACGTCGCCAGGAACTGGAGCGCCAACTGCGAATCGAGCAGGAGGCGCGCTACGAGCGAGAGGAGCGCACTCGCCTGGAGCGCGAGTACTACGAGCAGCAGCTCCAGCGCCAGCAGCAGGAGCGTCAGCAGCAGCTGGACAGACAGCGCCAGCAACAGGAGCAACTTGAGCGCCAGAGGCGGCAGGAGATGGAGCTGCGACTCCAGCAGCAGCGCGAGCAGGCGGCCCAGGTCAACAACTTTATACACGCGCCCCAGTCCGTCTTTCGACCCATCGAGCACGAGATCCCGGCCCAGCCCGGCATCTACAAGCCCATTGCCCAGAAATCTCAGCCTAATCCAGCCATTTGGAAGCCACCAACGCAGCAGCAGCAGCAACAGCAGCCACTGCAGCAACCCCTGCAGCAGCCACCGCAATCGCAGCAACATTTGCAGGCAAGATCCGGCCCATCGTACAGCAATACGCCTTCGCCCTCGTCGACGGCGGCCACATCGCCCATCGGCCTGCCTTGGGTGGCCAAGCCCAAGGTGGACAACAGCGACTTTCGCCGGAAGGCGCACCACTTTGAGGAGCGCTCCCTGAGGGACAACCTGGATCAGCAGCAACAGCAGGCGCCATCGTATCCCAATGGCAATCATGGCTATCTGCAGCGTCACAACTCACTCCGTTCCAAGGCAGCACCGCCCGCATTGAGTGAGTTCAAGAAGAGGCCATCCCTGCCAAATGCGATGGATCCAGGAGCGGCGGCGGCACCACCACCATTATCTCATCCCCACCAGGTGTATCAGGCGCCACCGCCGCCGACGAACATCTCCTTTACGTACGCCGACTTCCCACCAGTAAGGCGACAGCCGCATGGCGGAAATCCTCATAACTACCGCAGTCAGCCGTGCCTGACAAGTGCTGTGGAACAGGCCGAGGCTCTGACCAATCCCCTGGCAGCTCCTCTGGTACTGACCAGCTCCAATCCCACCTACCTGCCGCCGCCACCGCCGACGGGTAGCCGAAGGTTCGATTACATCAGCAGTCCCATCGACGTGGATGCTGAAAGTCCGCCGAATAGCCCCACGAGCTTCATGACCATGCCCAATCCCGCCCTGATGACGGACAACACAGACGATGATCTCGACCTGGACTCGGACAACAATATGCTGGAGTATCGTGCCGAGACCAAGGTGATGAGGAAGCCGCGCAGCCAAACCGCCGTCCGAGTGGCGGATCGCAGGAATGCTCATATGAGCGACGATGAGGTTTATGGCCGGAACTCCAGGGCGGCCAAGTCGCTGCTCTACACGATGAAGCAGCTTGGTGGCGGACCACCAGCACCACCAGCTCCAGTTAGCGGGGGAAGCGGCTCCAATCACCACCACCACCACAGGCGACAGCCCCTGACGGCGCCCAGCTCCCCGAAGTCGGGATGCCTCTCGCCCGACGGGCGTCAGTATCAGGCGCCCATGGTGGAGCCGCTTTTCCCGCAACTAAGCGCCTTTGAGGCGAAGCGACAGCCGCAGTTCCCGAACACTCCACCACCACCAGGGGTGGGGCCCACCACCCCATCGTCGTCAGCTGTGAGCAGCACGCCGCCTCAGATCAGTTACCAGGCGAATCCCACCTACACGCCGCCCAGAGCTCAGACCCAGAGCCAGACTCAGGATATCGCCAACTCGTACTTGGGTGAGACGCATACATCGTATGTGGTGACCTATCCAGTGGACGATTCGGGCGATGAACCCGAGCCCGAGTCCCTGGCCATGTCCGTGAGCCAGCAGCGGCTGCGTCGCACCTCGGAGCACTCGAATGCCAGCTCCTCGCTGTCGCTGGGCAGCACCAGCTGGACAGCGAATCCGGTGCACAATACGGTTCCAGTCTCGGCTCCTACGTTGTCCACGGGACCACCAGTAGATCGCAGCACCAAGCCGCAGCTAAGTCAGCCCACGGGAAAGAAGGTTCCTCAACAGGTGTCTCACGGAATGCCTCACCAGCCTCAGCCTCAGCCTCAGCCTCAGCAGTTGCCCAAACAATTACCCCAACAGATACCCCAACAGTTGCCCAAGCAGTTGCCCCAACAGATCCCCCAAAGTCCAAGACCAAGCCAAGCGCCCTTGGCCAGCAGCAACAGGCCCAAGCTGAGCACTCGCAGCCATACCATTCAAGGTGATTCCGGCTACGAGAATCGTCCGCTCCAGAATCGTGTGATGTCCCAACAAACCCTCATCACCACCAGCACCAGCTCCTCCACCCAGAAGCTGCAGCAGAAGGAGCAGCAGCAGCAGCAGCACATCAACGAGCTGCGCCGCAAGAGTCTGGGCAATGTCCTGGAGAGCAGCCAGCGTAGCGCCTACTTCGAGCAGGAGTACAAGTCGTCGGCGCCATCGGACACACCGGACATTGTGAAGTCGTCGCTGCCCAAGGAGGATGCCCCGCTGCTGAAGAAGTTTGGGCCGCCGCAGCGTCATCATTATGTCCCCAATGCGTACCAGAGTCCGCAGCTGAACAAGCAGGGAGGTGGCGGAGGCACCACTATCACCACTACCACCACCAGCACTATGGTGCAGCAGCAGCATCATCAGCAGGTCAAGCCAAGTATTGTGGAAACGCCAGCGACGCCACAGCCACAAGTACCACTCGAGGACGAGATACCCCACAACATAGTCTTCAACAATGTGAGCGCCTTCACCTCGATGAGCCGGCGCAATCTCACAGAGGAGGACCACCAGCAGCAGCAGGGAGGGGCACGCGAGCCGGGCTCGAGGGTGAATCGACTGAGTAAGTGCGATTCCTGGAATCAAATCTGCCAGCTGCAACAGCAGCCCAGTCCCAGTCCCGTGAAGTATAACCAGCCCGGAGCCGGCGGCAGCAGCAGCTCTCCCGGGGAGCTGAGACGCTCCAAGTCCGGCCATTCTTTGGCTGTGCCCAAGCTCTACGAGGCGGGCATCGACAAGTCCCAGGTTAGCGAGAAGCAACGCACAGTCGCTGCCTACTTCTCCGGCCAGAAGTCACCAAACCAGATGGAGGAGCTGCGCAGCACCGCCGCCACCACCACCTCCATTACGACGAGTAGAAAGTCGGCGATTAATCGAACCAAAACCAGCGAGAAGCTATCGGCGGCCGCCCGCAAATCGCTTAGCTCGCTGACCAGCTCCAATGGCAACATGTCCTCCGTGGGACTGGGCAGCAGTATGATGCAACAGCCGTCCATGATGATGATGGGCGGTGGCGGCCTCAGCCGGAGTGCCACCATGCCGCACATCGCCAACCTGAATCTGCTGGACGAGAGCAATGTGGAAGATGCCTTCGAGCAGCTAATGATGGGTGCTTAAAGCCAAATCCTGTCCTGTCCAACCAACCAACAGCAACCACTCAACCAAGTCAAGTCAAGTCAACCCAACCCGAAAAGAAATTAAAAAAAGAGGCATTCCAGTTCCAAACTGGATGAGAACCAAGAAAGAAAAGCATAAAAAAAGGAAATAAGCAAGAAAGATCGATATTGCAATCGCAATCGAAATCGAAATCGACATTTTGTAATCGACATCGAAAAGGGATTGATAAATGATAAATGTAACTGCAAACGGCAAACTGTACTGATTAATGTTTACTGATATTTAAATAAACAAAAACTACTGTTGAGTTTAGGATTAGCTTTGGTTTTTTTGTAATATTTTTTTGTTTAGAGAGAAACCCTTTTCCCGCCCATGTTCGATTTAAAAAGAAGAAGAAAAAACAGTTAGAAAATGCAGAAAATAGCTCAGAAGAAAAGCTAAAAATACAGATTAAAAAATTGGAGGGACCTTGCGGTTTCTATTTGTTCTTTATTTTACACACACAAAAACACACACCGCGTTAATTAAATCTGAAAAATAATAATAGAGAAAAATGTTTGCTGCTCGGCGTCCCAACTGAAAAATAAAAACAAAAACAACAAACAACAACAAGCAACAAGCTAACAAACAACAACAAAAATAAAAAAGAACAACAATAATTAAGCAACAAACAGCAACAGCAACTTGAACAATAATTCAGAGATTTGTGAGTTAAAAAAGAAAATATATCAGAAATGTACAGAGAATGCCAGCCGCCCTTTTCTTCTTTTTTTAATTTTTTGCCAGCGCCCCTTGCCATGCCTAAACAATACCGAAATAAATACGTAAAAAATATTGCCAACCGCCCAGCAGCAGCCTAACAGCATAAAAAAATCAACACACACAACAGCCCATATATTTAAGCAATAAAAACACACAGTTGAGGTTTGAATTATGCGAGACTTGTTAGTCCAGAAAAATCTGAATTGTATATATATTTTATAAAACTTTTGATTATTTTGGGTATTTCCTTGCAACCGTTTTACTAAATAAAACAAACTAAAGATATATACAAATATTTTTGAAATAAATAGAAGTTCAAGCTATAGTTATATGTATTTATAGGCCTATAGATACTTGAACATATTTATTAACTTAAGGTGCCTTAAATCGATTTAAAAGGGCATTAAAGCTAATTATTGGATTTTGGTAGATTTTTTTACGCGTTATTATCAAAAATATCAAAAGAACATGTTTCTTAAAAAAATCTATTAAATCGAAACTTATATATGGTTGACAAGTAATTTTTGCCTCCAAAAGTATTCAGTTTTCTCTTAAGAAATCTTTTAAATATATATTTAAACAGCTGTGTGTTTAGCCCATGTGTGGGTGTGTTTGTTTTTTTCCTTGTACATATTTGTTATTGCCTGAAAGTTGTTTCTACTTAGCCAAAAAGTGTGGAGATTAGCGCTTACTTTCCCCCATTACCTTCCCCCGTTACGTTCTGTTACGTTTTTGTTACGTTTTGCTCTTTTGCTCGTTCGTTCGTTAGTTGGTTGGTTGATTGATTGATTTGATTGATTTATTGACTGGTTGATTGGTTGGTTGGTCCAGCAAGGATTGCAAAAAAATACAAACAAAAAAGCTACAAAAAACAAGAAAGCAAAAAGGAAAAACGGAAGCAGCAAAAAGAAACCCCAAATGTTGTCCCTCCTTATTTTTTTTTTTATGTAAACCAGACTGTTTTTCTCTCTCTGTTTTGCCCCTCCCTGTACATACACTGTAATATATATGCATATATGTATATATTACATAACACCGCCCACAGATGAGATGAGGAAACAGTTTTTCGTTTTTTGACTAGTTTTTTGGGTTTTTTTTCCGTGTCTATATATTTTTAATGTCGACAGCGCTCTGTTTGCTGCTGATCTGCTCCTGTTCCCCGTCCCTCGAATTAAAGCATGCTTCGTTCGTTCGATCACTTTTTCAGTAACTGTAAATACATTAGTTTATATATTGTGCATGACTTGTTTTTATACATTACATTACCTATTTTATTACACAGAAAAAGAACATACAGACGGCTTGAAACGAGAATTGCAAATATTGTTCATAAATAGCTACAAATTCATCCAAATGGATATTATCATATTATTTTTGTAGTAGTAAAATCGTAAATGAAATTTATTCAAAAGCGGAGCTCTGTTTTTACATTTTTTAAACCAAAAAGTATTTATTGCCGCCAAAGCCCGTTTATGCACCATTGCGCATTCATCCCTTGAAGCCTCTAACTTATTAGATTGGATTGGATTTTCATACCAAATTTTTTAGATGTTCAAGCTATAAGCCTATTTAAATTATTCTTTAAAAAGGTGTAAATAAATGTTAAATTTTATGAAATTATGGAAAAATAGTTGCAATTACGGCTTTCCAGTCTCTTCTCTGTGTCCATAAACTCAAAATACATGAATAGAGCCATCGAATGACCCAATAAAAAAATCAAGAGTATCAACGCTACCACCACCACCGTCACAGTCACTGCCACACCAATAGCGGCGATTTTTTGATTGTTTTTTGTGCGAACCCGTAGCGCGTTTCCTTCTGTGGAAAAGGAGTGTACACACGCTTGAATAATGCCAATGCATTTATTTTATTTTTTACATTTTGTTGTGTAGCTGAAAACCCAAGGAAAACAAGCGAATTTTTGTGCTGTGTTGTTTTCCCGGACACGTTACGTAGTTTGTAAATTTGTTGTGCCTGCTCAGATACAAAACACATGTAATTGAAATAACGAAAGAAAAAAAATTAAATAATCATCTTAAACAAAAACAATAGTTGTTGATTGCCCAATATTATTATTTTCGTAATTGTAATTGATTTTGTGCATGGCCCCAAAAACTAATCAATGTAATTTGTTTGCTTCTTTTTTCTCTTCCACCTGCTGCTAAAAAAAAACGAAAAAAACCGCATCCCTAAAAAACTCTATTCACACAGCAGCAGCAGCAGCCCAGCAGAAGAGCTCCACGACCAGTGAACAGCGAACGGAAACCAAGTCCAAGGATGGCGGTGCCACTGTGACCACAACAACCACAAAGGGTGAGTCCCTGAGTCCGCCTTCGCCATCTCTCTTTCAGGCTGAAGCTCCATAGGCTTCCTTTCTTACACTTCCTGACCCGTTGAGTTATAATTTTCCATTCTGTGTTTTCTTTTCCCGCCGCAGTCACCACTCGCACCGTTAGCGGCAACGCCGCCTCCAAGAACATCTCGCCCTTGGCCAAATTCAAGCAACTGGACAAGCAGGCGGCTGCCCAGCAGGCGCAAAAGTAAGTCCATTCCCCCATCCTTCCATAAAAATATAAAACGAATATGTACATGGTTCACACCACACAAAACACACACGCACACCACCGGTGGTAGCGAAGGCATAAAAAAAATCATACAACAATCGAAAACACTTGTGCAAGTCACCCTTTTGATTGGAGGAGCAAAAATAATAAATACAAAAAGAATAATAAATGATTTAAGATGATGCCCGTATGACACTGCCATCTAAGTATATATTTCCTGAATGAATAACAATAAAATGGCAAAAAAGCAACCAAGTTTTTCTTGTTTTCACTTGTTTTTATGTGTATTTACCTAATTTTTGTTTAAAAAATTAGAAACTTATTATAGGTTAGGTTAGGTTAGGTTAGTCGGACGGCCCTCACGGGGCCACGCATAGGCC
>JAEIIF010016755.1:0-10537 GCA_018874455.1 Drosophila trapezifrons | reverse complement strand
TGGTTGCTGTCAAGCTTCTAATAAAAACGCCAATTAATGAAGTTTTTAATACAGTGTCATAACACCATAACCTAATTAATCGATTAATAAATCGAAGTATATTATTTAATCCAAGGAAATGATTATCTTTCCCAGTATTCCTCCTTTATCTACTCAATATACAGATATATAAATATATATATAATGAAATTCCTTGAATTCTTTCTACATGTTTTCTCTCGGTGCACCGGAGAGCCGCATTTCCTAACGCAAAAATATTTTTGCTTGGAAATTATGCGATTGCCAATGTCTGCCGCCCACCGCCCACCGTCGCGGCCTCTCTCTCCAGATTACTGGATCGCTGGATTTCAGGTGGGAAAGCTATAACAGAAGCTACCTGAATTTTGCAAGCGATATACTATATAGTTCGTGCAGCCGCGGCGATCACGAAATCGCCCGATATCGTGGCGTCGTGCCCTAGAACACAATCTCTAGAGGGAGGTCATAAATATCGTTTCGAAATGCGGAATGAAATTTCCGACGATATATAAAAGGCTGACCATGGCCGAGTTTTTTCCAGTGTCTCTCGCCGATAACCATGGCCACATTGATACCGTCCTTGCTCCTGGCAGTGCTCCTGGCGGGGATTGTGGATGGTGAAGCCCAAAATGGCACTGAAACTTTAAGGATGGGAGCTAAAAACCTAAACGACTTGAGTTTGTCAATATTAAATCTTTCCAGGGCTAGTAATTCGTCCTATTTGAGTTCCCAGAGTCCTCAGGCCGGGGTCTCCTCGGGAACTAGCCTAGAACCCAAGCTTAACTATAGTTCTTCCTATTCCTACACAAAGCCGCAAGTCAGTTCGGAGGTAACTTGTGAATGCAAAAGTCAGCCGATGATTTGGGAAACCAACTCCTTAGCCAAGCCAGAATCCCCAACCTGGTCCATCTACACTTTCAAAAGCTCCTTGAATTACAACGACCTGCTGGCCGATCGCCTGCAGGATCAGCTGCGTCAGCTCGTCATTGGGATTCCCCTGGACATTGCCTTCTCCACGCTCAACTTCATATGCAGCAGCATCGTGGATCTGGGGGTGGTGAGGTCCAAGATCGTGCCGGATATGTCAAGGATGGCCTTCCTGCTGCGCACCGAACACGAGTGCCGGAACACCAGCATTCGGCTGGAGGAGGCCGAGAAGCTGTTCGAGGCACCGGGCTTCGACCCGGGACGTCCCACGGTGCTCTTCATCACCGGCTGGAAGACCAGCATCAACAGCTCCAACAGCGGACCCTTGGCCAAGGCCTATGGCTGTCGCAACGATACCAATATTCTGGTGAGTAAAAATAATTAAAAATTAATTATAGAAGGAATTTAATTGAATAAATATAAATAATAAATCCATTCTCTGTGCCCCAAACAGGTCCTGGATGCCGCCAACTTCGTGGACACCCTGTACTCCTGGTCGGCCCTGAACACGGAGGCCATTGGAGCCTATGTGGCCAAGGCGCTGCTCCGCTTGGATGCCAACTACGTGACCCAGCAGCTGCACATTGTGGGTCACAGTCTGGGCGCCCAGATTGCCGGCTCGGCGGGCAGAAACTACAGGCAGATGTCTAAGGGAAGGATCCTTAAAAGGTTGACCGGACTGGATCCGGCAAATCCCTGCTTCTACGACGGCAATGATCTCGAGGGTTTGAGGAGCGGCGATGCCAGGTTTGTGGACATCATCCACTCGAATCCTGGTATTCTGGGCTCCTCGAAGCGAGCCGGCGATGCGGATTTCTTTGTCCAGGGCCGGATACCCTTCAAGGCGGGCTGCACCGGCCTGGACGCCATCACGTGCTCCCATCAGCGGGCGGTGGACTATTACGCGGAAAGTGTGTATCCCTCGAACGAGAAGGACTTTGTGGGCAGGCGCTGTGATCGTTATGCGGAGCTGCTCCTCGGACAATACTGTCGGGACACGAGAACCGTGATGGGCTACGCGGCCAGTCCCACGGAGCTGGGTCTGTACTATGTGGGGGCCAATGGAGAGGAGCCCTACGGCCAGAATGCTGATAGGAAGGCATTCACAGAGTCCGACAGTGAATGCGGCTACTGCGACTGATGTATATCGATGGGAAAAATCCAGGGACTCAAGGATCAGTGCTTCTTATTCTTGTAAAAGTTATATCTCACAAGAAAGGTTAGAAAAGTCAAATTAAAATATTTTAAAAATATTTTATTTCAAGGGAACAATATTTCTTTGGAATTTCACGAAATTAAAATGAATTTATCATCTGTTTGATGACATCTCCCCCGTTTTCTACCTAAATATCGTACTTAGTATCTTATTCCGATGGGTATTTCCCGATAATTTCAAGGACAAGGCGTCGGCCGAGCCCCTGCTTCCCCTTTTTGCCGGAGAACAAACGCGTGATTTGTGTGAGAGAGTTAATTCTTTTGTGACGTCCGTCGTCGCCCAAAAAAATCCAAGCCAGTGCACGTTGACGGAATGACAATGGCTTGGCGAGATCGGAGGTGGGAGACCGAGAGCCGGGATCGGGGTCGGGGAATACGGAATGAGAACGAGAAGTGAGCAATGGTCCCGCATTAATATGGCTCGGTTGTCGTAACCAGCAGCAGCATTTGATGTTATTTACGTGCGATTTGGCCCGGCACTGGGATTAAAAGTCTAGGGAAAAAATAAACTAGAAAACGCTCAAACTTAAAATCGAAATATTTTATTTTTCATAAGTAGCCCCATTAAAAATTCAAAGAAAAAACTCTTTCGTTCGCTACAGAACGGAACTTATAAGCTTTTGTTACTGCTTTGCTTGTACATTGTAGGCAAAGCGTGGAAGTGAGAGCGAGATATAACATCTGGAAATTATAATTTAAAATATTTTTTTTTTTTTAAAGAAAAAACTCTCTCGTTCTCTCGCATTTTATAAGCTGCTTTGCTTGTACATTGCAGACATAGCGTGGTAGAGAGAGCGAGATAAAACATCAGGAAATTATAATTTAAAATATTATATGTTCTTGAAAGAAAAAACCCCCTTTCGTTCTCTACAGCATTGCCACGCATTTTATAAGCTGTGGTTGCTGCTTTGTTTGTACATTGCAGGCAAAGCGTGGAAGAGAGAGCAAGATTAAATATCTCGGGCAAAAAATGAGCTAGAAAACACATATATTAAAAATTAAAATATTATATATTTTTCATAAGTAGCCTCATTAAAACATTTAAGAAAAACTCTCTTTTGCTTGCTACTGAACTCATTTTATAAGCTGTTGTTGCTTCTTTGCTTGTACATTGCAGGCAATGCGTGGAAAAGAGAGCAAGGAGATGGGAGTCAGACGCGAAACACATATAAAAGCATGAGAAAAAGATATTTCCGAAAAGAAAGTATAGAACTTTCTTATTCTAATTAATACAAATGGTTTTTACTGAATAAGGAACATATTAATTTATTGTATATAAATACCATAAATAATACTACATTAAAAAATTTAAAAATTTAATGTTTTTAACTTATTAATTATAATATATTAAGGCTTAATCATGGCTTAAAAATGTAATTTATTAATAGCGTGACTTTATATAAATTCTCTACTTTTCCCGAGTGTATTTCTTGATACACTAACGCACGGGGGGACCTAGGCCTTGCCCATAAACTGAGGAAGTTTGTTTACAAATCTAAGCAAAATAAAATAATGTGTCGTCCAGTGTTCGTTCCATAATCAGTTATAGACGACGACCCCTTCGGAGATTAGGGGAACCAGCAGGCGCAGGCCTGGGGGAATTCCAAGATCACAAAGTCATGGATGTGTCGTGTTTGGCGAGAGATTAAAACGAGTCTATTTTGGGGTGGAAGAGTCTGTACGAAAATATGTATTATACTCAGCTTGCAATTTATTAGATTATAATATATGCAAGATATACCATGAAGCGATCTCCCGCTGCTGCAGATAATAGAGTGTTGGGCCCTTCGACTGGACGTGGACTACATAACAGGGCGTTATAGATCTTTATGGCGCTGACTTGACGCCGTTCGATTAGGATTGAAATATATGCAGATGAGCCCGCGAGATGCGACTGCAGTCGGAATCTCAAATCGACTTGAATCCCGGCTAGAATCTCCGCTGGAATCTCACCTAAAGTCTGTTTTCCGACCGAGGCGAGTGCGATCGGAATGGAATCTAATTAAGTGACAAGTGCACCTTATCTGATCGGAACCACATCGATATGGTCACAGCGCCGAGCGGAATCGTAAGTGTCTATATATATATATGAGGCGCTGCTGGAGGCCCCACCCCCTGGAAGGCTATAAATAGCATTGTTAGCCGGCTTCCGGCACTCAGTTCGCGACGAGATCTTGTCCAGAATGGCTGAGCCAACGGGAAAGACAATGCCCATGCTGCTGCCGCTCCTGCTCCTGCTCCAGCTTCAGCCCGCTCCACTGGCGGCCATCGAGTGGACGCTGCCGGATGTCATCGATTCCATTGGCAATGTGGGCACCACCATCGTGGATCCCAGCCTGCTGCCAACGCCGCAAGGGCTCCTCGATGGCTCCAAGCAGCTCATTGCCGGCTATCCCTTTGAGTTTGTCTCCAGCTCGTTGAGTGTTATTTGTGAGTGATTTTTTTTGTTCTAAATTTATAACTGTTTATAATTTATATATATTAAATCTATATATATTTAATCTAAATATATTTAATCTATATATATTTTATCTATGATCTCCCAGGCTCTCAGGCCTTGGCCTCCAACAAGATCAAGTCAAAGTTCACGCCGGACATCAAGCTGATGAACTTCCAACTGCAGACGGCCTGCACCAAGACCAACTTTCCTCTCACCAATCCCGAGGCCATGTGGAAGAGTCCACTGTTCGATCCCAAGAAGAAGGTGGTCATCCTGGCCACTGGATGGACCACCACGGTGAATGGCTCGGATACCATCGATGTCTTCTCAAAGGCCTACAACTGTCGCGGCGATGTGAACTTTGTGGTGAGTTTTGGGAGAAGAAAAGAGGAGTAAATATAAGGAAATTATATTAAATATATTTTAGGTTCATTATTTCATATAATTTTCCATAAATTTACCTCTTGAACAAGCTCGTAATATGGCTAATTAATATTTATAGTTAAACCTTTACCTAAGAAAGCACATCTCTCCTAGGGCCTGATAAGGTTGGGAATAGATTAGTTGTATTTACTAACTGAATGGCTTTTAAATCTTTAATTAAGAGTCCTAAAGGGACTAGTAAGGCATAGCTTTATATAAATATAATAAATATTAATAAGATTCCCGTTTTTTAAAGCATTTCTTAGTTAAAAATCCTGTTGAAACCGCTTAAATTTATTGTTAAACGCAAACAAAGAAGGCAGAAAAAATAAGAGTCAGGGAATTAAGCCAATTAGCTCAGCGAAAATGCGAATTTCACTGTGGAAGAAATTAAGAAAAATATTGAAAGATAATAAATATAACAATATAATAAATATAGTAAATAAAATAAATATAATAATTTTATATAAAATAAAATATCTTACATTTAATTGCAGGCCGTGGATGCTGCTCGCTTCGTGGACACCCTGTACACGTGGTCCGCCTTCAATACCGAGGAGATTGGCGAGAACATTGCCCTGGGCCTGGTGAAGCTGCTGGACCTGATGCCCGTGGAGAATATCCATCTGATTGGCCACAGTCTGGGCGCTCACATTGTGGGCTCCGCCGGACGGCACCTGCAGCGCCTCACTGGCCAGACCATCCCGCGGATCACCGGCCTGGATCCGGCCAAGCCCTGCTTCAACGAGGGCGAAGTGCTGTCCGGCCTGTTGCGCGGCGATGCCACCTTCATCGACGTGATCCACAGCAACTGCGGAGTCCTGGGCAAGCGGGATCCCATCGGCGATGTGGACTTCTACCCGGGCGGCATGGGTCCCCTGCCGGCGGGCTGCTTCTCGGTGACCTGTGCCCATGCCAGGTCCTGGCAGTACTACGCGGAGACCGTGTATCCGGGCAACGAGCGGAACTTCCTGGCCACACGCTGCAGCTCCCTGGCCCGCCTCCGGGAGTTCCGCTGTGCCGGCGACGAGGTGCCCATGGGCTATGGCGTGCCGCGCAACCTCAAGGGCAACTACTTCCTGGAGGTCAGCGCCACCTCGCCCTTCGGCATCCACGCCTCCATCGTGCGTTCCGCCCACCTGGAGACCTGCGGTGTCTGCCCGAACGGCACCGCCAGCTCCACCGCCGAGCCAGTCACCACGACCACGGCGAAGTCGCGATCCCTCTTCGGCCTGGGCTAGGTTCCTGTCTTTCCTATCACTATTTTTTGGTTCTTTTCTTTATTGGTGGCCAGTTCCGATCCGATATATCGATCGGATGAGGCCTCCAGGGACACCCTAGATGTGATACTGAGGGATTTGGTGAATTAAGGAAGGATCGCACACACACATTTACTTATCCCCCTGAATAAAAATAACAATAAACTATTACTATTATTACTATTATTATTATACTGTATTTATATTATATTAAAGCGCCTGCACACAGCTCGAACTATCGAAAACTGCGATATGGCCAGGATTTTCCCTTAAACATTTTCCAGGCAACTTAAATTGAACATTTTACCCAAGTACTTCATGTAGCTGGGGTAACCTTCAAGGAAGTTCAAGTCCTGGTTGTACATTGCCTCACCATTTCTCCTTTTTTTTCCAACTATTTGTCACTAGATATTGCCTAAAAATCCCTATTTTAAGCTCATTCGAAACAGGATTGAGGTCTCCTCAGATATATCTCTAGAATATTCCCTGTATGCCTTTGAACCTTTGCTTTCTAGTTAAGAGTTCTTATATATTTGTTGATATTTCATGGATAAATAAAGTGTATTTATTAATATAACAAAGAAAATGTAGATTATGTTAATAAAATAAAAAAACATTTACTTAGGACTAAGCTGGGTTCGAACCCGCTTTGATCTATTAAGAACTCTAGGTAATTAGCCCTCTGAACCATACCCTCAATAATTCTAAAGCATAGCTTGTTCTGTTATTATTTTATTCAGAGACTTTAAATTACTTTTAAAGGGTTAAAGAGTTTTAATAAATAATCTTAGACCTCAGAAAGATACCCACCAAGACCCTCTCCTATCCAGAGAGCAACAGTTTCCACGGAAAATCATGGTACCCCTTGGAAGATCACCGAAAGATAAATAAGCTGTGGAAAGGAGGCCGCGATGTCGCCACAACGAGCGCAGAGATGACGCCTGACTGTTGACTCGAGCCGGCTTTTTATTTATTTATTTTTTTTTTTACTATTATCCGACTGGCGCCCAGGTACAGTGGGACCTGTGCCGGATATCGGAATGAAGTGGACTGGAGATGGAATTTAAATTGGATTGGATGTCAGCTGGTTTTCATCCAGATGAGCCTCACAGCGGACTAAGGTCAGCCGCATCAGGCGGAGAATGTTGTCAGGGGAGAATGAATGATGATTTCATGCGAAAGGCAGCTGGAATCGGGTAGATATATATATATATATAAAGAGAGAGAGGGTGGGGAACTTGAGCTCTTTAATGTTCTAGATGTCCTAGATCGATTTGCATCTTTATGGCTGGAAAGTTGATTTCTAGATGAGGCTTTGGGAGAATGATGTGTGATTGATGGGGGTCAGGTTACCATTATAGCCTGGCATTTATTAATGTAAGCCTAACAGCCAAGTAACTAAAAATAGTTCACAATAAAGAAAGTAAAGCTTAAATAAGAAAAGGGTATATATAATATTATATTTTAAGAATTGCCTTAATTAAAAACCTATCAAACAGACATTGAGTCAGGTCTGGCAGGGCTTTCCCATGTCCTTCAGCTTGGCGTCACGATCAGGAAATGCCTTTGTCGAGATCCAGTTACCCTTTCAATACCTGATCCACACCACTGTGCCACAGCCTGCAATCTTTGGCCCCTTCACCTGCCATCCCCATCCCCATCTCCACTTCCATCTCCATCTCCATCTGCATCTGCAAGTGTCTCCGTTTACAGCTTAAGCTGCCAGTTTGACAAATGACTCACTGGCCATAATTCCCAACCCAGCTCTCTTTGCCAAATTTGCGGCTTAAGCCATGGCTCAGTGACAGCAGCACTGGGAGAAAAATCGAATTATCTTAGATATTAATATACTTATTAATTAATTATTGAGGTTCAAAGTTTATGAACTCTTGACTTGAGTGATATTTAATTACTATTTTCACCAGATTTTGTAAATCAACTTAAGAACTGTCCAAAAGTAGGCAATAAATTATTTTAGATACCAAAATCATGGGAAAAGGTTGTAGCATACTTTTGAACGTTATTTTAGAATGATTTTAGGTCCACAGGATCATTTGTGTAAGTAAAAAGCCTTTTTTAAATCAATTTTAAAGGCTGTCCAAAAGTAGGCAATAAAATAATTTAGGTACTAAAACTGCTGCCAAAACTTGTAGCATACTTTTGGGCGTCAATTTAAATTGATATTAAATCTGCAGGGACTTTTGTTTGAGTTTTCTACTATTTTTAAATCAATTTAAAGGCTGCCCAGAAGTAGGCAATAAAATCTTTGAAGTTCCTCTATCATTGCATATATTCGTAGCATACTTTTGGGCGTCATTTTAATATGATTTTAAGTGCACAGGAACTTTTGTGTAAGTAAAAATCCTTTTTTAAATAAATTTTAAAGGCTGTCCAAAAGTAGGCAATAAAATAATGTAGGTACCAAAATCGCTGCCAAAGCTTGTAGCATACTTTTGGGCGTCAATTTAAATTGATATTAAATCTACAGGGATTTTTCTTAAAGTTTTCTACTCGTTTTAGATCAATTTAAAGGCTGTCCAGAAGTAGGCAATAAAATCTTTGAAGTTCCACAATCATAGCATATTTTTGTAGAATACTTTTGGGCGTCATTTAAATTGATTTGGAATCCCATAGATATTTTTTGTGCTTGGTAATTCGATCTCTCACTTTTTTCCCGAGTGCACTGCTGGTGCAGTTTCCGCCAGCAGCGAGGCGAGGAAATGATCCATCAAGCGTGTGAGTTATGCACGAATTTTGCAACTTGGCCACATGGTTGGCTGATTTGTTGGCTACCCAGTTGACGGCGAGTGTTGCGGCTTCTGCTGCGGCCGCTTCTTGGGCCTGCAAAGCGGTTGACCCTGGTCAAGAATCGGACGCTCAAAGTGGTTTAATAAACTGCAATTACCCGGCATTACCTGGCCCAGCCACCCGCCGCTGGAGCGAGATTTATTTTGTGGATTCTCGACTCGGCTCGCCCCCCGGAGACGACCAGATTCGTCTGGGCCACGCAGTTTCGCGTTTTTTTATGCGTCTGAACTGAAATTTTCAGTTTTTGCGATAAATAGCGAGCGGCGATCCAGTGGACAGCATTCGAGTGCCACACTTCGAGACGCACAGCGGAAAATCGGGATCAGGCCAGGACTCCAACTCACACTCAAAAAACTCCAGAACCAAAGGCTTGAAGATGAAGGTGTTCATGGTACTCTGCGCCTTGGTGGCCTGCGTCTCGGCGGGCGTCGTCCGCAGCTCCTCCGGCTGGGGATCTAGTCCCTGGGGCGGCAGCAGCGGCGGCGGCGGCTGGAACAGCGGCGGCGGCTGGAACAGCGGCTGGTCCTCGCAGCCGCAGGTGATCAAGGTCATCAAGATCGGCGGTGGCGGCGGCAGCGGCTGGAGTGGCGGCAACTCTGGCTGGGGCGGCGGCAACTCTGGCTGGAGCAGCAATGCTGGTTGGGGTGGCAACTCTGGCTGGGGCGGCGGCAACTCGGGATGGAGCAGCGGCAACTCGGGCTGGGGCGGCGGCAACTCTGGCT
This sequence comes from Drosophila trapezifrons, assembly GCA_018874455.1. Lineage (NCBI taxonomy): Eukaryota > Metazoa > Arthropoda > Insecta > Diptera > Drosophilidae > Drosophila > Drosophila trapezifrons. The sequence continues at coordinate 725 of JAEIIF010016755.1, read as the reverse complement.
GGAACAATGGATGGTCCAGTTCCGGCTCCAATAGCGGATGGTGGTAAGGGAGCCTGCCCGATCCATATCCCTGGAACAGCCAACACCCGAATCCCAATCCCAATCCCAGTCCTCTCTCCGCACCTGGTTCACACGTCGATTTTGTAAGATAATGTGTATTTACGAGTCCCCTCTTTATATATATATATAAATATCTTTTTTTTTTTGGTTGAAATACTCAATTTTGTACACAAATAATAAACTGCACAAATCGTACCAAGTCTCCTTATTATTTCCCCCGATTGGATGGATAAAATCCGTGCTTTGTTTGTTTATATAATTTCTGTTTTGGGCTCGATCTGCGCTCTTCTGTAAATTATAAACTCCATAAATTATAAAACATTGCGTGCTGCATTTATTTGCCATTTTTTATGATCGAATCGCCGCATAAATGTGCAGTTTGCGGAGATCATTGCATTATAGATCGTTAGCAATTAACATTCTAAGCTTGAGCATTGAGTCTCCGTCGCTGACTGTCTCTGGCTGAGCAATTATTATTATTTTATGGATTTTGCAAATGATTGTGGAACAGCGTGGAGGCGACGATGATGATCCAAGGTGCCAAGGTGCTAAAGCGAGTGGAGTTCACCAGAGATCATCATCGCTGGAACAGTGGCACTGCTGTGGGATTAATCAAGCTTCATAAAATGGCTTAACTTGAACAGGAAGCCAATGCTTGATTTTTT
>JAEIIF010016740.1:0-15249 GCA_018874455.1 Drosophila trapezifrons | reverse complement strand
ATATTTTTGAGGAAGGAAGTTACCTTACCCTTACTGGTTGGGAATTATAGTGTCAAGCCTCGTAATAGTTAATTTTGTATGGCCTTAGTCCCACCCCCCTTCGATTCTCATTATTTTAATCTTTCCAAAAACCATTTCTGGCAAGAAAGAACACCCCCCCATCCCCTTTGCCTTTTGGTGACCCCAAAAAGAGGGCTGTGCGGGAGCCATCGCTCCAGATCTGGGATCCTCTTAGGCCTGTCACAGCGCCCCCATATCAATTAATCTTATTTGTCACTCATTTATATCGGAACACGAGCAAACACGGAGCACAATCGAACGCTGAACGCTGAAAGCTGAACGCCTCTCTGTTGTTATCAAACAAAGCTGATCAGTCAGGTGGCAGTGGCAGCTACCTGAGATGGCTGTGCTACCTGGGAAATCAGGGTGTCGCGTGGGTGTTCCAAGAATTGTTTACCAGGCGCCCCCGCTGCAACAGCAACATCGGCAGCAGCAACAGCAGCAACAGCAACATCTATTGTTAGACGCTGGCGTCGCTGTCGACGCCTTGGAGTGAATGTCCTCAGTTGGCACACAAAAACAAAAACACACAAAACGACAGAAACAACCAGAGAGAGAGAGAGAGAGACACACACAGACAGAGAGCGATTCTCTAGAGAGAAACCCGAGGCAACACACGAAAGCCGAAACTGAACTTCGGCTGTCAAGCTCGCTGCGAACTGGCTTTGTGTTGCTCGCTGGACGCTGGCGCTGCTTTCATTCGCAAATTGCTCGTCGTTGGAAGCGGTTGTACCGAGCTAGAAAAGCGCGCGAAAAATCATAATTACAATTTAAATAAATCAAGCGAAAGAAGGCAAGAGATAAAGAGAGATAGCCAACAGCACATGTTCAATAGCAAATAATAGCAATTATTTTTGTTGGTGCCAGTGAAGTGAGATCAAAGTGAAGTGCGTGCAATGTTCCTTATTAGCAAATCGTAGAGCAACCAACAATCGAGAGTTCAAGTGTCATTCTGAAGCCAAAAAGCAAACAAAATCTCTAATTCTAAAATGGTTTGTGCAATGCAAGAGCAGCAGCAGCAGCATCAGCAGCAGCAACAACAGACGCCTCAGCAGCAACAGCAGCAGCAGACGCCGCAGCAACATGCCACAACGATAGTGCTGTTGACGGGCAATGGCGGCGGCAATTTGCACATTGTTGCCGCGCCGCAGCAACACCAGCCACTGCAGCAGCAGCAACACCAGCCTCAGCAGCAGCAGCAGCAGCTGCAGGTCAAGAGCCAACAGCTGAAGCAGCAGCACTCGGCTTTGGTCAAATTGCTGGAATCAGCGCCGATCAGCAAGCAACAGCAGACGCCCAAACAAATTATTTACCTGCAACAGCAACAGCAGCAGCAACAGCAGCAACCGCAACGCAAAAGACTGAAAAACGAAGCAGCAATCGTACAACAGCAACAGCAAACACCTGCAACATTAGTAAAGACAACCACCAACAGCAACAACAGCAAAAACACGCAGACAACAAATAGTATTAGTCAGCAGCAGCAGCAGATTGTGTTGCTGCTGCAGCATCAGCAAAAGCAACAGCAGCAGCAGCAGCAACCTGCAACACCAAAGCCATGTGCCGATCTGAGCGCCAAAAATGACAGCGAATCGGGGATCGACGAGGACTGCCCCAACAGCGATGAGGACTGCCCCGCCGCCGGCACTTCATTGTCTCTAGAGGACAGCGGCAGCAGCTACGAGCAGTATCAGTGTCCGTGGAAAAAGATTCGATATGCGCGGGAGCTGAAGCAGCGGGAACTGGAGCAGCAGCAGACCACCAACACCAGCCTAGAGCAGCAGCAGCAGCAACAGCAGCAGCAGCAGGAGCAGCAACTCGAGGCGAAGCCAGCTGTTATGCCCACCAGCAACATCAAGCAGCTGCACTGTGATAGTCCCTTTTCCGCGCAAACACACAAGGAGATCGCCAATCTCCTGCGACAGCAATCCCAGCAGTCCCAGCAGCAGCAGCAGCAGCAACATCAGTTGCAGCAGCAACAGCTACAACAGCAACAGCAGCAGCAGCAACGAAGGGACAGCTCCGACAGCAACTGTTCGCTGATGAGCAACTCGAGCAACTCCAGTGCGGGCAATTGTTGCACCTGCAACAGCAGCAGCAGCAGCGACGAGCAGCAGCTGGACGAGATGGAGGAGGCACAGGACTCGGGCTGCGACGATGAGCTGTGCGAGCAGCATCATCAGCGACTGGACTCCTCGCAGCTGAACTACCTGTGCCAGAAGTTCGACGAGAACCTGGACACGGCGCTGAGCAATAGCAGCAGTGCGAATAATACGGAGAGAAATACGCCAGCCACACTACCAGCCACCACCGAAGATGCAGATGTAGGTTTATGAGAAGGTTTAGGGTTACCCTTAGAGAATATTAAATAAGAGTAAAGAAAGTAGAGATCAATGATCATAGTTTTAATGGAAAATGTATCCTTAAAGGCACTAGCTGAGGCATGCCTTATCTATGCTGCTTTACATAATTAAAGGATGATGGAATATACTTAGAAATACAGTTTACAGTTCCCTAAAAGATATATCATAAGCCCTATTATATTATTTACCTCTTCCTAATCTTGTATTATTTTTTGCCTTACGTTGCTTTATATAATTAGTAACTAATGATGGAATATACTTAGAAATACAGTTTACAGTTCCCTCAAACACATATCATAAGCCCTATTATATTATTTACCTCTTCCTAATCTTGTATTATTTTTTGTCTTACCTTCAGGGCTTCTTCCGACGCTCCATCCAGCAAAAGATCCAGTATCGGCCCTGCACCAAAAATCAACAGTGCAGCATTCTGCGCATCAATCGCAACCGCTGTCAATATTGCCGCCTGAAAAAGTGCATTGCCGTTGGCATGAGTCGCGATGGTGAGTCTTTCTGGCCATATGTTACCTCTTATTAGCCATTAAACATTATGCAAAAAAAAAACCTAGACGAAAGGGGGAGAGGGGAGCGAAATTAAATCAAGCTCAGAGACAAATATTAGCAGCCGAACCGCTACGAGCACGAAGCGAACACGAAGCCCAGCCGAGCGCCGCACGAAGTTCGTTCGTTGAGTTCAATGACCAGCCGTGAACGAAATTTCAGCTGTGTGTGCGTGCGTGTGTGTGCGTGTGTGTGTGTCTCTGTATTGCAACATTTAGCTTGGCGCGCGGATTTCACGGCAAAGTAAAAGTTGTCTATTTTGTTTAAACAAATTCCCCCGAAAACAACGACACAACAAAGGGAAAAACAATACAAAACAGAGACACACAGAGGGCGAGGAGCACCCGCATGATAAATCGAGAGCAGAGAAGGCTGTGTGCGCCATTTCGAAATTGTGTTAAAAGTTGAATGAACGCACTTAACCCAAATCCATAATGGAGACAGCAGAGCGAGGCCATCGCTCTGTCGCTCTTTCTTCTCTCGCTCTTGGTCGCTCGCTCTTTTGGTTACGCTGACTGCATTTGTTATTATATTCGAGTTTTGTAATAATTTGTTTAAATTAAGCGACGCAGCCCGGAAAATATTTACAGGAAATAGCGCCAGCAAGAGATTATGAAAGCCACAAACATACACACTAAAACACGAACTCGTACACACTCCGAACTATCTCGCACACACTTCGAACTCTCTCGCACACACTTCGAACTCTCTTGCACTCACTCCAAACTCTCTCGCACACACTCCAAACTCTCTCGCACACACTCCAAACTCTCTCTGCCACTCTCTTGGGCACTCTCTTTTCCACGTTCATTGACTTCTCGGCCAGGCGGCCATGTTGCTGTTTGCAGTGAAAACGAAAACGAAAGTGGTTCATGTCAGTGAGTGTGAGAGGGAGGGATAGAAAAGAGAGCGAGAGAGACAGAGAGGGACTGCTTTGTAGGCAACACGCAGACGCGGCCTTTGTGTAATAAATGTAGTATTTGTATTTGTATTTGTTTTTGTTGCTGCCTTCGATGTTGTAATTGATGGATTAGATTTTGATATTTTGTATTTTTATTTTCTTTTTTTTGGTTCGTTCGTATGTAGAGCGCGCGTGTGAGGCAATGGGAAAGTAAAACAGAAAGAAATACCAAATATTAGAGAGTTTTTTAGTTGAATAAATAATTAAAACAAGAGTTTGTAAGATTAATTGTGGGGAAATATATTAAATAAATTAATTTCAGTTGAAAGCGATGTAAAAATGATAAATTCAATGATATAAATTGCAAATATCTAAAGGAACTTGGGTAAAAAATTGGTATTCCTACAGATTTCAAATATTTTAATGACATAAATACCTTAAATAATAACTAGACTTGAAAGAGACCTAAATATGTCCCCAAAACAAACCAATTAATATTTATTACTCATTTAAAAGCTCTTGTTTACCCTGTGATGTCCAATCATTTGTTGCTAAAATCCCATCATTTATTAGCCAGCAATATAGTGTTTTTTTCGAATTTAGCAAAGCATTAGCAAATCCTTGAACTAGTTCTGTGTCCCAAAGCTAGTGCCAAAAATAAGCCATGTGAACCGAAACAAAAATTCGACCGCCAACCAAATAAACACAGCCAAACTCGAACTCGGCAACAGCAATGAAATTAAATGAAATGAAATCGAAAAAAAAAACAGAAAAAAACAAAAGAGAAAAAAGCAAAACCAACAAAAATTTCGAATTGTTTATAATAAAAATGACCGTGTGCTATTTAAGCGACGCCGACCGCGCAGCCAGTAGCGCTTGCCTTATCTTTCAAGGAAAATTAAAATAAAACGCACAAGCCAAAAAAAAAAAAAAATAAAATAAAATACAAGCGAGGGCCGCTCTGCTGCTGATGAACAATTTACAGTTATAAAACCAGCGGCGAGACTGACCTAGAAAAGGCCACGAAATCATATTTTACAATTTTTGAAGCCAAGCGAAGAAACTACTTTCACTTTCATTTAAAAAACGATGAAAAAACCCCAAGATAATTGGCGGCCATTTCGAAACACTTTCTTTTTCAGTTCGTTTCGTTACATTTTGTTTTTCGGCTGCTTTCATAATTTCTTTTGCCATAGTAATAGGCGCCATTTTGTTGGTGTTTTTCTTTTGCTTTTCTCTTATTTTTTGTTTTTTTGGTATTGCAAAGACACGAAAATAACGCAAGAAATGAAAACGAAACCGAAATTTAGCGCACACACAACAGACACAAGCGGCGCCCCCCACAGAAAAGCAAAAAAAAAAAATACAACAAAAAATACAAAAAAAATACGGGGAGCTCAGTTCATTGACCGCCGCTGACGTGCAACAAAACTGGGTCACCAGCGGCAGCGACGCCGGCAGCGCGGCAGTGAAGGTGGTGGCGAGTGTGCCGCTGTGTGTGTGTGCGTTGGTGATAGTAAACAACGAACAATGCACACACAGATACTCGTTGTCGCTGCTCACATTTTGCATTTGATTTTTGTGGATTTGCTTGAAAATTTATTAGTAACAAAAAGAGCAAAAAAAACAAAAAAAAAGAAAAAAGATACGAAAAAAAAATGTGGCATATCGTTAGGTTTTTCTCTAGCTATATGTAGATTTTCTATATAAATTCATTTGCAGCCTGTGCTTGTCTTTATTAGCTGGCACTTGCACATGCACACACATGCTGGCTTTTAATTGAAATGAACTTAAATTAGCGCGAGGTTAGAGGCAAATTGAAAGTAAATATGCAACACGAGCAAAGGCGCCGACGACGACTCGAGAGGAATCGCTCAAGGCGTGAAAAAGGAGCCAGGGAAGGGAGGGAGTTAAGAGTTTGGAGATTAGTTAGCAATGGTATAAAAGCGCATCGAAAACTATACGAATTTGGGGATTATTTGACTATTTTAAAGTATTTTTTGTATATTTAGAATTTTTTTTTCATACAAGAAAAATATTTAGTATCTTTTTTCGAACAATAAAAATATTTGGTATATTTTTTCATACCAGAAAAATATTTGGTATCTTTTTTCATATAAGAAAAATATTTGGTATTTTTTTTCATACAAGAAAAATATTTAGTATCTTTTTACATACAAGAAAAATATTTAGTATCTTGTTTCATACAAGAAAAATATTTGGTATCTTTTTACATACAAGAAAAATATTTGGTTTATTTTTCATACTAGAAAAATATTTAGTTCCTTTTTCTAACAAGAACAATATAGAAATCAGGCATCTGACAAATAAAATAGGAAGCTATAATTACACTTGCAGTCAGAAGCTACTTTAGTTTTAGTATATTTTACTTATTTGACAATTTTTCAGTATGTTTGGAGTATATTTAGTATTTTTTCATAGATTTTTTACAAAAGAGTAGTTTTTCTAAAAGATTAAATATTATTTATAATGTAAACCTAATAAATATGAAAATATTAGGATACATATTCCGTAATTAGTATGTTATCTTGATTTTTCTTAGCCCAAAAAGTACCTACATGTCTATAATTATTATTAATAAATACTTGGTAGCGTTTTAAACAAAAACATTAAATAGATTTACATCTGTTAGATATGTTTTTCAACTCGAAAAGATAACCACCGCACCTACTAGCAGCAATTAGTTGCTGCTGCTGGTGTGTTGTCCCCAAAAGCACATAAAATAATCAAACAATTGTCAATTATCGAAGGCACTAGCATTTTATATATATATATATGAATATATATAGAGAGACACACATAAATATATAAGCTGCGACATGCCCGTTGTTGTTGCTGCTGCTGCTGCTGCTGCTGTTGTTGTCGCAATCATTATTATTTTGAGGCTACACACACACTCAGACAGCAGCAGCAGCTACAACGGCATGCATGTAGATTTCGCCTTGCCTCGCCGCTGCGAGTGTTTTGAACTTTATTCAGGTCAATTACAAATACATTAAAATGCCAGTGCTACACACACACACACACACACACACACACAGGCCAGAGCTGTTGACTAAAATAATATTGGAGGCTACACTACACGAAACGAACCGAGCGCCGACGAAGGCGGGCAAGGAGACTCGTCGTGGGGTACATGGCAGGGCAGGGGTGGATTTCGGGGCTGGGCCTTCGGTGGGAGTTGGTTCTCGGGGGGAGCACATACAGTTGGGAGCAGTTCAAGGAGCCTGCGAGGCGCGTGAGTGGGCGGCACGCCATAGCCGCTCGCAGCTTCAAGTACAAAATGCTAATGATCACGATGCCGGGCGATGATGATGTGGGTGAGGGTTCTATGGGTAGCCAGTGGGTAGCAGTAATGCTGCTGAAGGTTTCCCAAAGAGTTGATGAATAGGAGAGTGCCAGAAAGGAATTATTTATGGTTTTTAATATATTTTAGAGACCTAAAAAATCAACCCAACTCAAATTTAAACCCACTTCTTCCCCTTTTTAGTATTTTCTCTATTTCAAGCCCAATTATTCGCCTTTTTTAGCCCCCTTATTATACAATTACTTGCTTACTTGTCCGCCGTCGTCCATAAGTGAAATCATTTCACGCGTGTCATCCATCACCGAAAGAAAAACAAAAAAACAACAACAATATTCACAAAAAAGAGAGCAGCGACAAAAAATACTTCAGCAACGGCAGCTGCTTGACAAGTTGAGCTCTTTTTGGATGCTTCTTTTGATTTTTATCTTTTTTTTTTTTTGGTTACATAAAGTGGCTGCTGCCTTCACCTGCTTGCCTCTCCAACAAAAAATGGTTAACGGTGAAATTGCGAAGAAAAGAGCGCCAAAAAGAAAGAAGGCAACAGCAGCAGCGAACGTAACAAACTTGTTTTACACGAGACTCTGCTGGCGTCGCCTACTACGCAAGTTGAACCTTCAAAAGGTTCATTTACCTCGCAGCGAGTGAGCAACGAGCGAGCGAACACAGCCACCAGCTACAGCTTCGTCTGGCTGCCAACGAGCTCGCTCAGCTCTCGGCTTTATAGTTTTTTTCTTCTTCTGCTCGAAATAAAAAATGTACTTTCGCTTTTTTCAATGCCTCGGCGCCAAAAAACTAGTTTTCCAGGCAGGTCTCTCGCTCGCTCGCTCGGAGAGACTGAGAGCTGGAGCGCATATGTTGCAGCAAATGTTGCTGCTGCAGTTGCAGTTGCAGAGTTCAACGACTCTTGTAAAATTTCTCGAAGGTTTCGCATTGCAACATCGGCCGAGTGGCCGAGCGGCGAGCAAGAGACTCGCAACTTGTTCGAAGCTGCATTTGCATTCGCACTCGCTCTCGCTCTCTCAGTATCTGCATCTGTAGTTGTATCTGTATGTACGCTCCTCTCTCTCTCTCGCTCAGCTCTGGCGTGCTGAATGCTGTTCATTGCACTCGGCCTCGATTCGTTCGACTGCAATATTCGCAGCGGCGGAAAGGAGGGACGAGACTCTGGCAGTTTGTCGCCGAGTGCAGCGACTCTTATTTGGGTCAGGCACGGTCATTCGCCTCTTGCCAAGCGCTCGCCTTGGCGCGCATTTATTTGAAAATGATTAGACACGAAATGGAAATGGAAATGGAATATTTTTGCGCGTATGCATTTTCAAAGTCTGTTCGATGGCGGATCAGCTTGACCTAATTATGTTTTTGCTCAGCCAGCAAGCTAGGTGAACTTGTAAACAAGTTGGCCATATTTTTTGGGGGCGTTGTAAAGGTCAAGGAGGGTAAGGAGGGGGTTGTCAGTAAATATATTTATTATATATTTAGGATAAAGAAATATTTAATATATGCTTTATTATATTTATTTAATAAAATGTATCAAAAGGCTTTAGTACTACCTCTCCTTAGGCATTTACCCAACCCATTAAGCATACGCCCCGTGGTCCTTTGTCTTTTCCACTTCATCGATGAGATGAAATTAAATAAAAATGAAAACGAGAGGCGCACGACCTTTTCGTGTAAAATTATTAATATGGCACAGGGTCTATATAGTCTACACTCTACCCTGAGCGATCCGAGCGATGTCATGTGCCATGTGCGGCGACCTCCCCGACGCGCTTGTTTCATTGAGACATTTTTCATGACCCAGAAAAAGCGACGACGACGTCGAAGGCTCCAAATCGAAAATAAAATTACTCGGGCTTTCTTTTGTCTTTCGAAGAAATTTCAAGAAAACTTCAAAACAAACTCAATGACGACTTTATTATTGTTATTATTATTTCGGCCCCTTTCTTTGGTGTCATTTTTTTTTTTTTTTGTGGTTCGTCTGACTCTTTCCACACTTTTCGATCGCGTTGTAAACAACTTACGCAAGCAGACAGAAAAACCAAAAAAAAAACAGAAAACCAAAGCAACAGCAATTGTGTCGCTTATGTGACTTTACGTAAAGCCATTCGTCCAGAGGTGTTTGTTGTGAATCACCATTTTTAACCAAAACCGAAAGTAGGCCCATCTCTCTCTCTGTCTCTCTGTCTCTTTTGCTTGCCGAGTGCAATGAACTCGCTGGGGGGTATAAAAAACTCCATGGGTAAACAACAAGTTTGATTTTTTCATTTATTATTTCCCCGTAATTCAGGAAGTCAGCCGCCGCGCAAACAATAACAAGAGATCATAAACTATTTGGGTTTAGAAAGCAACTTGACACAAGGCTTCACACATGGGGGATATGGCTGTGTGGTTGCTGCTGCTGGTAAATGAGGTCGCCAAGCGTCTTGTCACAGTGAAAGTGAAACTTGTTAATTGGCTTTTAATTGCCGGCTTTATGGTGAATGTCAATTATGGCCAAAAGCGATGCTATTGAACTGGTTTTCGAGTCCGAAGAAGAGTCTTATGTAAAGTTTTGGCTTGAAAATAGGAAGAAATTTGAAGGAAATTGGAAAAATAAATGTAAAAATTATATTAAATATAGTAGGAATAATAAATATGGAACTTAAGTTGCAATAGTTTTTAGATAAGGGCTAAAACGCCTTCAAAGAAATATTTAAACCCTAAAACCCGTTTATTTTTTGAGGCCACCTTTGCTCTCCCCCCGCCGAGTAGCTTCCAGTTCGTCTGCCGCCAATCTTCGTGGCGTTATGCAACCTCTTTTAGGCCCAACGGCGGCTGTTGACCAACCGAGTGAGTTGCTTGCATTTCCACGGCACGCACGAAAATTTCTGGCTACCAAAAAATGAGCCAAACAACTTTCACTTTTACTTTCCTCGCGTCGCGGCCGCTGCGGAATGATTATTAAACGCTGTTTCGTTACGTTTCCGTGGCCTCATTCGAGCGGCTAAGTTCATTGACCAGCCGAAACCGAAACCGAAGCCACCAGAAGCGACGCGGCGATGACAAAGCCGCAGAGTTTTGGAAAAATAAACAAAAACTGGAGCGGTGTTGAGTCATAAAGGCGAGATATTATAATATTTTGTAAATCTGCAAGTGCAGGCGTCGGGGTCACCTGTTGATATTTTCCACCTGCCGACAACAGGACGTATGGGTAATATTTCTTGCTCGCACATCACTCATACGCACCGTGGAGTGTCGTCAAATGCAAAAAATATTCAAGTACGGCGAAAGCTTGCCGAAAGCTCTGAGCAACTCAACACGAAGAGCTCTTAAGTGGTGAAAAGCTTGGCGGAGCTTAAGAGAGCCTGCTCTTAGAAACTCGTGCCGAGTTTGTTGAACTTGTTTAAAGCAAAGAGAGATGGGAAAAAAGAGAGAGAGCTGCAAGCGCCCTTAAGAAATATGAACAAATAAAAGAGAGCTGTGGCAAGCTTATCACGGAAAGCTTATCAGTGCTTGAACTTGCTTTGTTTAAGCAAAAAGGTCATTGTTTTAAGATATTTAAAACTGAAATAAATACAAGAACTACATTAATATATAAATAATAAATAAGTAAATGATGCTTAAAAAAAATATCACATTTTTTGCTTACGTAAAAAAGTCTTTAACAAATATTAACATACAAATATATTACTCAATATGAGAGATATTTTTTAAGTAAATCACAACTCTAATTTATTAAATTCCAACATTGTTTGCTTTAAAGAACTTCCCAGAAATAATCATAAATATTTGCATCGCTTTGCATTGCCTTATCACTGACTCAACTCTCTTTGCACTCTTTCTTCTTGGTTTATTCACAAAAGAGCTTTGCCCTCGCTCTCTTTGGCCTGCTCTCCCTCTCTCTCTCTCTCTGTGTGCGGCTTTTGCCTCTCTCTGTGTTTTGTTCGAGTTTTCCTCTGTTTTTGTGCTTCGCTTTTGGCGGCTGAAGCTCAGTCACCGTCGCAGTTGCCGTCACTGAGGTTCGCTCTCCGACACCGATATACCGATACCGATGCCGATGTCGATGCCCGATACCTTTGGGGTATATTCGTAACGCGCTTTGGCTTTTACAGTTAGTCGCGTTCGAGACCTTGTCGAGTTTTGTCATGTTAGCCAGCAGCGATCCGCGGGATCCGAAGTAAGCCGAGAGCCGATAGCCAAACAGCGCGCGAGTGCGAATAGTTTTTAACAAAAGATAACACAACAAATAATAATTAATTACAAGCAACCACACACAAGAGTTGTCCAAGTGTCCAAGCCAGTTAATGTGAAGAAAAGTCGACCGAGTCTCCCCAAAAAATAAAAACACACACACACCACTCGTTTGTCTGGATTACGCGCTAAAAATTAAATATAAAATATATTAAATACAACCACTAATTTATTTGCTAAATATTAAAAATATAAAATATGCAACAAGAGAAATCCAAGTGAAAACCCAGAAGCAAAGAAAGTTCCTCTCTCACAAAACGAAAACAGCAGTTAATTAAAATATTTAACCGAGTTTTTAGTGCAAACAAGATAAAACAAGTTACTCAAAATCCAAATATTTATTGTACCTGAGAGCTCCAACCAAAGCTGTGTGTGTGCCAAAAAGGAAAAGAAAACCAAGAAATAATAAGAGAATATTACAAAGAATTATCCCAAAAAAAAACCAAATACTTAATGACCGCGTTGAACTGAGTGGTTGATGTGCCCTCAAAGGGAAGAGTGACCAAGTCAAGATTCGAGTTTGTCAAAATAAACCCAAAAAGCAAACAAAAAACAGAAAAATGGGCGAAGAATTGCCAATATTGAAGGGCATTCTCAAAGGCAATGTCAACTATCACAATGCCCGTAAGTTCCAACCAGAATCCGGATTTAATATAACAATTTTCATGAAAAGTTAGCCGATTAATTCGCTCGGCTCTTCGGCTGAAACAATGCGATACGAAAGTTAGAAAGTGAAAGAGCCAAAACCAATTTCCCTAAGCCCGACTGACACAGATTTGGCCAAAGCGAAAAAAAAGAGTTAAAATTAAAATAACACCCAGCTTTCGGTTTCCAAAAAAAAAACAAAAAAACTCACAGAGAAATGCAAGAGCATTCTGAGATTCTCTACTTTGATTTGCTTTTTTTTTTCTCCGCTCATTTTGTTTACCTTTTTTTTAACTCCATCGATGGCTTACAGTGAAGCTAGGCTTTAAGCTATTTCGATTTTCTTAGCTAGAAATGGTAAAGGAAAATCCCTGCTTACTGGCCATTACAAATATTTTCCTCTTCCAACCAACTCTAATAAGCATTACCCACTTTATGCACTGTCCCCACTGCCAGAGCCTCCACTGTGGCAGCAACAATCAACAAAAAAAAAAAAAAAAAAGCGAGCGCCATTGAAGTGTTGACCTCGTTTATAAACATACAATATTTTTTTTTTTCTTTGCCGCGGAAGAGCTTTAAACTTGAATCGAAACTCCAGCGAAGGCGACGGCGACTTTGCTTTGCGTTGCGTTGCTATTTTCTACAAGAAGAGCGAAACCGCGAGAGCGGCGCCGTCGATATCATCGTGTTCGCATCTCTCCCGTCGCGTCGGCGCGTTGGAAAGTTGGAACGCTCTAATTTCTACGCGCAGCGCCAGCTGCTGCTGCTGTTGCTGCTGCGCCTGCGCAGACGCTTCATTTTCCATTTCGTTTGACCTGGATTTCGCTGCCCGCCAACTGGGTCACACTCTCTCGCCGGCTCTCCTTCTCTCTCTATCTCTAAGTCAGTCTGCAGCAGTGGAAATGGTGGAAACGCGTGTGGAAAACGCTGTTTCACTTTTCTGTGCCAGAGTGAAATTTTTGAACGAGCGCAGATTTCTTTTGACATTGAAAAGTTGGCCAAACATTTGTCATTTCGGAGGAAAAGTTTCACAAAAAAAAGAAGATGATTTTGGTAATTAAGCCAAGGGTAGAGGGAAATGCAGGGAAATGAACAGGAAAAGCATAGGAAGATTTCCTTGGATTTAATTTGCTAAATAAACTTCTATAAATCTTGTAAATTTCTTAACTAAGAAAAACTGTCATAAATAATGTATAAACCCTTTTAAAATACAAACCAATCTCCCCTGGCTCCTCCGTCAAACCTTTTTGCCTATTGGCACTTCGTTTGTTACCACTTTTTGTACTCCCAAGTGCGAAAAACGTGACCGCAAACGTGCCTGATTTTTTTCTCTCTCTGTTTATTGGTGAAATGTGAAAGTTCACCCACATACAAATTTTTCGGTTGCGGCCAGAGGCAGAAATTAAAAATCTAAAAAAAGAGAAAGTGTAACAGAGAAGAGGAGAGCGTAGATCGAAGACTGAAGACTGAAGACTGACAGACTGTGGAAGCAGCAGCAGTAGCAGCAGCTGAGGCAATGACCCACTTCGAAGGGCACTCTGTAGGGGGGAACTTCCTGCGTGACAACAGGACAACCGAACGGAGCCACAACAGCTGTCCTTTGCACCTGCTGCTGCTGCTCTCCTGGCAGTAACTTTACATTACAGGGCAGTCAAGTGTGTAATTGATGGGGACTTAATTTTATACGCTCATACACTTATACCTTCATATATAGCAAGAGTTTAAGATACAAGGTTACTAACTTGAACTCCCTTTTGTTCCCTCATTGTAGCTGTGCGCTTTGGACGCGTGCCGAAGCGCGAGAAGGCGCGCATCCTGGCCGCCATGCAGCAGAGCACCCAGAACCGCGGCCAGCAGCGGGCTTTAGCCACCGAACTGGACGACCAGCCACGCCTACTCGCCGCCGTGCTGCGCGCCCACCTCGAGACCTGCGAGTTCACCAAGGAGAAGGTCTCGGCGATGCGGCAGCGGGCGCGCGATTGCCCCTCCTACTCGATGCCCACACTGCTGGTAAGTTTTGATATTTAAACTAAGAGTATCTAGGAGTTAGTGTAGGTAAAATCAAAGAAAAGAGCATTTAAATAGTTGATAATAAAAGGAAGTGCAATAAATCAATTACAGATTAGGTCACAAGTTCTGTCACAGCTTGATCAATGATCATTGAAATGTATACATTTTCCTAGTGCCATTGGAACGTGTGGTATCATAAATAACCATTGCCCATAAAATTATGAAAATCGCGGCCCTAGTCTCGGGTAGCAGAACGCAGACTGCTCCGACAAAGGTTACGGCGTAGGCGAAGTCACATTTCCGGACTTCTGTTGACATGCATAGATCAGCAACTATAGTCAAGCTATAGTCACTAGTTACTCTGCTCTCTGCTTACTGCCAGCTGGTTACTGGTTACTGGTTACTACCTACTGGCGGCGTTAGTCATGCGCCAAGGTGAACCTGTTTGCACGATTCTAAACCAGGAAATCGCTGGCCTCACGTAGACGCGTCTACAAGCGAATGACGGCGACGACGACTGCTCTTTGGTTTGGATTCTTGCGGGGCCGCCGGGCCATTGAAGTGGCAAGTTTGGGGTCAAGTTCTTGACGAAAAGCGCGGCACGGCGCGGCGTGCTGTCAATGTCAAATTTATGACGTTCCCCATGACAGCTCTCTGAGTGATAAATGCTTATTTATTTTGCTTACGTTGCCTGCTTTTCATGCAGTGTTTATTTTACAAGCGACGTCATGGAGGAAAAAACATTATAGTGGCAGGAAGTCAATGGAGAGAGACTCCTATGATACCGCCTAAAAATACCAGACCCAAAAAGCGATAAAGAAAAGTACTCACACTCGAAATAAAAATCAAATAATAAAATTCAGCGAAAAAGCAAAAAAAAAAAAAAAACGAAAAACGTGTCCCGGCACGGCAACAACAAATATACAATACAAAATAAAGTTCTAAAGCTCAAGGTCAAGCGTAGCGTCATTATTAATGAAAGCACACACACACGCAGCAGCTATCGCAGGTGCGACAGAGACAAAGACAGCAGGATTAGAGAAAGAGCGAGCGAGGAGAGACAGCTGGAGGGGCCAGACACATGCGTTGCCCATTTAAATAAATTATTATTAAAATATTTAAAAGCAAGTCAAGCGAAAAATACCGCAAAA
>JAEIIF010016738.1:0-13704 GCA_018874455.1 Drosophila trapezifrons | reverse complement strand
TAAATATAAATATTAGTGTTAAAGAAACAAATATTTAATATTAAATTCTTTATGACCTATTTACCTATTTGAAATTAATAACAAATATATTTCTGTCCGGAATCTAGTCCATTTTCAGGACTTTCCAACACGTAAAGATTATTAATATTATAAAAATATTTTTAAAAGTTGGTTTTTAGTATCATTAAGTATATTTTAAATAAGCAATTCAGAACTAAAATCCACACTTTCCGCTCAGTGTAGGAGTCGGCATTTTCATATGCATGCTTAAGTACGTCGGACGACAACAACTACGAAAAATGCCACAAGGAGCCAAGAAAATATTGAGTTAACCCGAGGAGTAGCGTTGCCCTAAAAGTATGCAATGAAATGTTATTTTCCTCATTTCCACAAAAACTTTCAGCGTCCTCTCTCTCTCTCTCTGCCCCGCTTAACCCTGTTAGCCCCGGCTTAACCCCAGCCTCGCTGCTCGCCGCCTTTAACATTAACCCACTAGCGAAACTTCGTCGCGCTGCAGCGCCGCTGGTTGCTATTAATTTATCTCTAGTCTGGCCTTAAATTAATTTGCAGACTAAGAAGCTTACTTACACATCATAATTGCGAGAACATAAAAAACAGGAGCCTTGAGAGAGTCCTATATATCTGAATGGATAAAGAGTTTGAGGTTGAAGGATTTATTGTGAAGTTTGTGAAAGCTTTTTTGTTTGCTTTAAATATTACCTTAATTTAATGCAAAGAGAAATACTTGATAAGACATCTTAGGTTAATAAAATAAATGCATTAAATATATTTAAATAATGCAGATATTCCCTTTAAAAACTTTGCAGACATTTATAATTATTCAAAAGTGGTAAATGCAATTAACATAATAATTATAACCAAAATAACGATGCAAGAATGGTTAGTTAAATGTATAAAACCTGGCACTTAGTGCGCTGACATTTGTTGCATACTTTCTGGCTGCTTTTCCCTTGCAAAAAAAATTAAAGAAAGTAATATATGTAACATACATTTGGTTTAATTAAAATTCTACCAAATTATTGCTGCCTTTCACCTCACAAAACCCGATCCTTGTGCCCCTTCACCTCTACCCTTTGATACTTAATGAATTCCAAATTGTGTAGAGACTTAACCTCTTAGCTATATCGTTCCATTCGAATTCAGCAATTTCATTCTGTGGGTTCTGCAGGACGACGCATTTCCTCTGACATCAATCGCTCGTCATTGTTACAGCCGCAATATTTATGCAGAGGGTGTGAGGGGTGTGTGTAACAGATATATGCTAGATATATATATATGGGGGATATCTGGGCTGGGCCTGCATCATATCCAATGACAATGGAAATGGGGGGGGAAGAGGGAAAATGGCTCTGGGAACCACAAGCTCTCTATGCCCTCTTTCTGGTGTTGTTGTCGACCGCAAAACGTTTAATTACATGTCAAAATGCGAAATGCATTGAACAAGACAGGAACCATAGCACTCAGTGCTCCCTCGCACATTTTCCACCGCATTTTCCTCCCTCTCCGCCCTCTCCATTTTCCATTTTCCACTTCCTCCAGCAGCCAAACGCTTCCTGAGCCGTTGCGTCGTCATCATCAGCGTTGTTTTATAGATAAAGCCAGCGTTACACAGCTCCAAATTTCGTATTATGGGTGAACATGCAAAAACAACCTCATTACCAACACACACACACACGCAGAACATCAGGACATAGGCCAGGACATGCCGCTCACACACACACACACACACGCCTGTAATACCTAAATATATTTATACGGGCTCAGACAACCAGAGGCGTAGTCTTTTTCGGTGGAATTCGAAGGAAGCTTTAATTTGAACGTCTAAAATTCTGACATATCAAAAGAGAGACAGCTGAGAATATTCGGGAATTAAAATCACAGCAAGGAGAGCTTGCAGGGATAAATTAAATTAATATAATAATATATATAAAACCTTTAATTAATTATAAACAGTAAAATCATTCATAATAAGTCTCAACATAAAAGGTACCTTAAAAACAAATATTTCATAAAATTGCAGTCTGCTTTTAACATTTATTCATAAAAATCTAAAGCATAAAGTTACAAGCACATAGGGAATATTAAATACGCGAATAAAAAGGACACCAAGCTCTTATGTTATAAAAAAAATACTATTATTATAAAAGAAAACCGAAAAACTTTCACCTACAAAGTACAGCTTTTTAATTTAATTCTCCTCCCTGCCAAAGCCTGTTGAAAAATTATATGAGCCAACATATTACGTTATTTGCCAAAAGAATAAAATAATAAAGACGCTCACATAACATCATGTGTGCATAAAAAGGAAGAAAAAAATAATATATACATATAATACTCCCTAATTGAATGAGTGCTAAAGTAACAGACATTTTTTCCATTACATTTGATGGCATCAAATTGTACAAGCAACTGATGATTTTGGGCAAATATGTAAATTTTTTTTTAAATAAAATAAAACCAAATTCAAATGGTTGTTTGATGGGGTTCGAGATTTATTAGCATAGTGAAACTGCCAACTAAGGGAATACAATTTCAAAGGTTTTGTATGGCGGGAAAAATATCTAATAAAAGGGAATGAATTTGCTACAACAAATAAATAAATAAATAACAAGAAGTTTCTCCAAAAGGGGAAAACAAAATATAAATATCGCTTTAAAAAATAAATGCACAAAAATCTTTTTTAAGTCGAAGCAAGCTTGCTCAGCACATTAAGTAATTTATCTGTGCCAAAAATCTCCACCCCTGCCCAGGTGCCTTAGTGTTTTGTACCTGGCTGTACCGCATTTTCCGTAATTGCTTCCTGTACACAGGTCCGTGGCTTTTGAACGTGTTTTCTATTTTCTTGTTGATTTTTTTTTTCTTTTGCGGGTTGCCAACGAAATTATTGACAGGGTAGGCCGGGGAGAACAGCAAAGGGGCCTGACATTACGCCGGGTTGCGAAAGGAGACGCCCACAAAATGTCTATCGATGGCATCCGCTCATCCATCCCATCCTCGGATGATGGATAAAAATAACGCAACTCAATTATTGGCTGCCTGGGCATTTCTTTGCGGTAGAGAAAGCCATTTTAGAAGAGGGTTATCCCCTTTCCCGAGTGGTTTTAAGTTTTCCCTTTAAAGGCTGCTCTAAAATTCTCAACTTGCTCGCAGGGTTGCATTTTTTGCAGATATATTTATCGAAATATTTTTAAAGACTATTATCTGATAATAACCTTTTAAAAATCACTAATTAATGTTGTAACTATACTATTTATTTATTTTAAATCCGTTTGGAGTGTAATTTTCCTTAAAATTCCCAACTGGTTTAATGGCTTGCAGGGTTGCATTTTTTCTGGGAGAGTTTTTAAGTTCATTTATCAAAATCAACTCTTAAAACTTACTTATCAAGGCTCTAACTATACTTATAATTAATGCTAACTCCATTTAGACTGCATTTCTTCCTAAAACCTATTACCCTAAAATTTCCAACTGGTTAAGGCAAACGCTAGCTCAAAGCGTTGCATTTGTTGCTCCCAGCTCCTCTATTTATCAAAATAGTTGCAGGAATCCATCTCGACGTGGCCTCCTCTCTCCCTGGGCCAATCTCTGTGCAATGTGAACTATGCCCGGCACATGTTTTGCTGTGGCTCCCGGCTCTCGCCACTGGTTTCGGCATGTGTCTGAGGTCATGTCGGGAATCCGAGCTCTCGGTGTGGCAGTGACGGTGCCGGTGGTGGTGGTCAGTCTCTAGCCCTTGCCCTCTGCTCGTCACAAAGCTACTCTGCTCCTTTGTTTTGTCAGGATCAGGATGGGGGGGAAAGTGCAAGGGTTTTACGATGGGGTAGGGTTACCACAATTGCAGGCGCAGGCTTGAGTTGCCTGCCCTTCCAGGGAAGCAGTGAGTGAATATTCTTTTTTTATTTTTTGCCAACCTGACATATCTTTATTTAGGGAAAGCCCAAGGTCTTGTGTATTTCCCTTAATTAAAAGGTAAAGGTAACACATTTTTCCAAATATTTTATTACAAGATTGAGAGGGAAATATACATAGCTTCCATCATGCCATAGTTATTCTAGGAAAAATAATAATTTACCCAGAAAGTGCCAGAAAGTTCTCCTGCCGTAATTCACAATGTAATTGATATACATTTCGGTGGCGTCCTTTGGCTCCTTGTGGATATTGGCCCACTGTGGCCGCAACTTTATTATAACGAGCAACTCTTTTATGCCACGACGAGCGATGGCTAAACACGGGGCCAAAGCTAAGGCTAAGGCTAAGGCCAGGATGCGACAGGACCGGGACCAGGATGAGGTATGTGTGTGTGTGCAGCTGCAGTGGGTTTATGAAATTCATGGCACGCGGCACGTTCCTGGCATCCTGGCAAGTCCTTTAGTCGCCTCCGTTCCCCCGAAAAAGGAGCGAGAGACGCCAAGTGCTTGCTTGCGTAAAAATGCATAACGGCGCCAAAAGTCAAAGAGCAAAAGTTATTTTATACACATTTTTAATTTTTTGCTCCTTTGCAAGGACTTCACACACACACACACTGGCGAGAGCGAGAGCGAGAGGATACAAAATGGTGTCAGTAGTGGTTGCCATTCGAAAAACGAGCCAGGAGCTAGGAAGGAACAAAAAAGGAGAAAAACTATTAGAAGGTGTTGGCTGGGCAACATTTTGCAGACACCGAGAAGGAGCAGGAGGTGGCCACCCTGGCACAAGGATGCGCATAAATTGCAGGCACCATGCATAAATGGAAGGATATTGCTGCAGCCTGGCCAGCCTTTGAACCTGTGACTCTTTCCTTTCTCTTTCTCCTCTTTTTTTTCTTTTTTGGCAAGAAGTGGCGCCCAAAAAAAAAAGGGAGAACTGTGATTAAAGGGGGGGCTTAATTGATAAGAAAGCCGAGATTGAAATGCGTAAAGGGAAATCACGAAAAGAAAACGCAATTCCAGCTGGCCAAAGCGAAGCAGGAAGTGAGAAAGTAAAGGGAGAAGGACTACAAGGACAAGACAGATTTCCTGCAAGCGCAAAGGTATCAATCACAGGAATCTAAAGGCTAATCTCTAATAATATTATCAGTTTCCACTCTTCTCCCGATGTAAATATGCATCATCCACTCCTTTCCCGATGTAAATATGCATCATCCCCTCTTTTCCCGATGTAAATATGCATCAAATATCCTTAATAAACCAAGGCAACTTGTTATCAACATCTGCACCGACGTCTTGTTTGTTTTTCCTTCCCTTTTCAGAGAGAGAGAGAGACTTTATCCAGGAATGATTCCCTCGCACAGACACAGCTGCTGGCCATTTATTGTGGATCAAACCAACTGCTCGATCGACTTGATGACTTTCCCCCTTATCTGGCGGGATTCGTTCGCGGGAATGAGATTTATGATTGCCTTTGTGCAAGTAGCCCTGACTTGGCCTGGCACCTTTCAGCTTTCAGCTCTCACCTGGCTGCTGACTACTGACTGCTGGCTGGTTGGTTTTGCTGGCTTGCTGCTGCTGCTGCTGCTGCTGGTTACCTGTCTGTCTATCTGTCTGATTCGGAGGGGGAAGGCACGATGGGCGTTCCGAGATGATTACCTAAAGCAAACACAGACAGCAGGGCAAACAGAGCAGCTGACAAACCCACTCACAAGCATTGTTGCAGAATCTTGCTGCTGGAGAGCTTGGGAGGTGGATGCAGGATGGTGGATGGCCTCAAGGCTCGCCAACAAAAGGATAGGATGGATAGCCTGTCGTCCTCTCTGCTGCTGGGTCATCGGCATGGGGCCAAACGCATGTGTGAAAAGAAAATGTGCGAACAGGGGCAGCGGCAGCGGCAGTAAGAGTTCTCTGGCAGCACACGCGGCGTATACGTAATGCATTCAGGTGGAATGCATATGTGTGCACTCAAAGAGAGCCCCCCTCTCCCCCCACACACACACACACACACTCAGCGAAGGAGGGACAGAGACACAGACACAGACACACTCGTAGCGTGAGCTTCGTGTGTGAACAGGCACTTGATTGTGTTATTATTATTGTTTCAAGTGTTGCTTTCTGTTCTCGTTGTTTATCCGCATGCATTGTAACTGTAGCTGTCCCAGAGAGCCCGCTTGAATGGGCCAAAAGAGGTCCTGGGACCCGGGCACAGTGGTGCACAATGGGCGTTGGTCTTTTCCGAACCTTGGAATATTACTCACTGACTTGGAAGTCTCAAGAAGAACCTTTAACTCAGGCAGAATCCAACTTTAATAAGATAAGGTCCTGGTAAGAACTCCAAATCAATCGCTATCCCCTGGCGTCCCGAAACCACTGTGTTCGCAGGGACGAAGTGCCTCCTTCCAGTCGATGGCTGCATTGTAGCGAGCACACTTGAATGCACTCGAATGTGCAGCGAACCGAAGTCGGGCAAACGACCCAGTGCCCCTCTTTTTCCGTTCCCCCCTGGCTTTTGCAAGGGATCATCGCCATCACACATGGGGTGTTTGTTCCAATAATGTTTTCATTATCCCATCTCGGTGTTATCCCCGGGTAATTGGTGTTCATGGATTTAATTGTGGGATGCTTCATAAATACCGAAATAATAAATAATGAAATGCAGCGAGTGAGTACATATTTTTGAAGGTATGTAAGATTGATTAACCTTCTAATTGTGCATAATATGTGTCAATTATAGTTAGCATTACATTTCGTTTCAGTCTCCATTTATTTTATGCAAATTCGTGTCATTTAAACACATTTTCCGCGAAATCCATGCACTTATTGGATTCATTTTAAAGCGCATCCGGGATTGACCTGGAAATCGGTTGGAGCACCGAGTTAATGCCGGTCTCTCTGTGTTTTTTTTTATTATTATATTTTTAATGTGAAAAAGGGGTAATTTATGAAAATGACTAAAACGAATGCGTGCAAATTATGCCTTTTTCTGGCAGCAGCAGCGCCAGGCGAGGAGGAGCCTGGAGCCTGGAATATGGGTTAAGTGCAGCAGCAGCAGCAGCAGCCGGATGTTGGTCTCGCCGGATGATGCTGGGGCCATCTCTTTCCCGTCTTCCCAGCATTGCGCCATTCCTGGCCCAGCATTCCTCCTTAACAGTCGTAAACAAAAAAGGAACCTGTCCCCGTTTCTCTGTGCCTTGCAGTTTATTTATATTATAATTATACCCTTGTGGCGAGACTGCTTGGTTATGGCAAGGAGTTTTCCACTTTATTAAACGAAAGCCTTTAATTTTCTTGAACAAAATAATTAAATAAATTAAATAAGGAATAGAATATGTTTCCAAGAAGCTTAAGAACATGCTTTTTGACCTTACTATGTGTTACTTTCGCAGAGAATCCCGCTGTCAGGGTATTTAGCCGTGTTTATTTCTGCCTTTGCCTCGGCTTGTTTACAGAAAATGCAGAAAGCTTGGCCTGAAACTGAAACGGAAGGCCCGAGACGATGATAAAGCGCCAGGCAGGCAGGCAGGCAGGCAGGCGGGAAGGATGACTCCTTGCTGGCAGCTCCTTTTGCTCCTTTCGCCTCTGCTTCTCTCATGCTCATTAAAAATTACCCTTCTTATGGCGAAGAGGAATTAAAATCGCGGCGCGCAAAGTTCTTTTAACTGTTTATAATACGCAACGCTGCGAAAATACACACGCTGCCAGAGACAGGGACACAAACAGGGAGCCAGCCAGCGAACAAAGCAACGTGAACAATGAATTAAAAACACAAAGCAACTTTCTTTGCCACATTTCCTTGCCGCTTTTCCCCGACCTCCCCCCCCTTTTCAAGTCCCTCACACTATGCCCTAGATCATAGTTTCTCTCTCTATCTCGGCGCTATTGTTCCCCCATGAAATACAGGCAAGTCTCTGGCAGCACTTTGTGTTGCAAATTTCACGGTATATCGATAAGCCCTAACGATGGGCAAGCATCGATAAGTGAGGCAGATTCCTCTGAATTTTAGAAAAATGTCATCCAAAGTACTTGTTTTAAGTCCTTTAAATTGTTTATAATTTATTTCTTAAACTAAGACGCTTAAATCTGCTCAAAAAGTGCCAATGACATTATGAAATATTAAAAATAATAGGTTGTTGAGTTTTTTATTCCCACATTTATCTATCAACAATAATACTTAAAAGATTATTAATTACTTTAAATCAAACTCTAAGCCTCTTGATAAGAGATTAGTTTCTGGCAGATCAGTTTTGATTTCCGAGTTAAAACCCCATTTATTTCCAAGGGGAAACATGCTGGGGCACAACACTCTATTAATTCTCACTCATCTCTTAATGGATTACTAATAATGGTGAGTGTTTTTTCTGCTTTTCGCTGGGCATAGTTTGAAGCGAGTCTCCAAGGGCTTCACTGTACCATCTGTCCAAAATGAAGGCGTGGCGACGGAGAGTAGCAAAGTTGGCTCCCAAGTCATTAGGACTAATGGCCACCTAAGCGGGTGGCACTCACTCCCCCATGGAACCTGGACGTAGGAGATGAGGAGGATCCTGTGGCTGCGGCCAGCACAAATAACCAAGTAGCTGTTCGGCGGTTTTGATTTTGCAGCACACGTACGCAAGTACACAGAGAGAAAAGTAGGCAATATAATTAACCCATTTACTAAAATTATAAATGTAAAAAATTATGGAATGTTTTCGCAAGTATTGGTCCTTCGAGCCGGATAAATATAAATATTTTTTCGGAGAATAAGCCACCCTGAAACCAGTAAGCTTTGCTTTTGTAATCCATACATTTATTTAAAATGTTATTTATTTTAAAATGCTTTATATTTTCTTTCTGTGCACGACGACTACTACCGAATCGCATTCCATTGTTCGCCGCTCGCCTTTGTCT
This sequence comes from Drosophila trapezifrons, assembly GCA_018874455.1. Classification (NCBI taxonomy): domain Eukaryota; kingdom Metazoa; phylum Arthropoda; class Insecta; order Diptera; family Drosophilidae; genus Drosophila; species Drosophila trapezifrons. The sequence goes on along the minus strand of JAEIIF010016738.1, from coordinate 4,888 downwards.
GCCGTCTCTTTCGGCCCCCATCTGCTGCCGTCTCTCTCGCTGGCCCACTGTCCGTCTCTGTCTCCGTCTCTGTCTCTGCCTCTAGTTCTGCCTCTGGCCCTGTCTCTGCCCCTGTCTCTGTCTCTGTCTCTGTCTGTGTAATTAAGCACTTCAGCTGAGTTGTAAAATGTGCTCGACGCTTCTCGCTTTTCGCTCTGCCGCTGAATTCGGTCGGAAAACAATTTAAGGCAACCGTGCGGTTCTATTGCGCTCCCTTTCTCCTCCATCTCCATCTCGCTCTTTTGATGTTAGAGGAACAAATACTTTTCCGGTTCATTTCGGGCACTTTTTCTGCTTTTTTCCCCCGCTTTCCACTTTCCACTTGCCACTTTCGTTGTCTGCCCTCTCTATATATTGACTGGCTCTGGAATCGTGTTTGGTTTTTGGGGCTTCTGCTCTGTCCATTGAGTTTTGATGAACAGCCTTCGACCAAGGCCATCATCATAACTTGGTCCGAAAAAAAATAGAGAGGAGGCGGGATAGAAGGAACAATATTTTTGGCCTGGCCGCAACATTCTCTGGCAGCTAATGGCCAAAGTTCAGAAGTTGCCTTTTGCGAAAACCGCTTTGCAAAATAGTTTCTCCCCTTTTTTTTTGCAGAGGCTTAGGAAAGTCTTAGTGTTTGTTCTGATCAAATTTAATTGCTTCACATTGAATTTTGATAAAGAAAATAAATTATTTACAATTTTTAATAGGATATTGAAGGTATGCTTAATTGTTAGGTTATTATTTAGAAAGGGTTCTATTAAACAAGGAATATTTATAGTTATATATTAACTAGCCCCTCAATTTTAGTATATATTACTAGGAAACCCCTTCGTCTAAGTTAATACCTTGTAATAACCTTTAAAAGTAATAATAAATCACAGATAGTTAGTACTTCAATGTGATTTATCGCTTTTAAGTTTTTAGTGCTTATAAATAACAAGGAAATAAATCCTAAAAAATTATCCCCGTAACCCCCGAAACTATTTTAGGGGGAAACTCCCAACACAACTGATTAGCTTTTGGTGTAAAGTCGACAAATTGCTCATCAGACATCCCTCTGATTATGGCAGAGTCTCCTGCTTTTTGCTTTTTGCACTTTGCGAAGGCAGCCACTGCGAGTGCTCTCATTACTCCGGGGGAAAGTTTCGCGAAATGTTTCCGGCTTGACAGATTGTTTGGCAAATTGTCGTGCAAATTGCCGGCGAATGTTTTCTGCAGTTGCAGTTATGACACACACATGTGTGTGTGTCTTGGTGCTGGCAACACTTGTAACACTTTTCTTCCTTCTTCTACTCGTCTTAATGAAATTATTTCCGTATAATTTATTTGCATTTGCGCGAAGGCGAAAGAAATGATACAAGTGCAGGGCTGGGGCTGGGGATTCTGCTCGGCATTTATTAAGTGCAGCAGGTAACCATTCTCCATTCTCCCCTGGCGTTGTCAACAAGCCTTTTGCTCTCAGTTCTCGGTTCGCAGTTCTCAGTCCCCAGTCAACCCGTTCCCCAAAACTTAATCGTCGTCTGTCTTCATCACGGTGTGGAAGCCGGTGGAAAAACAGTGGCAGACCGAGCAAGAAGAGGGTAGAAATTTATGCTTGACATAGAAACACGATTTCACCGACTGTCGGCCATTTTATTCTTATTTTTCTCTTTTTATTTGTATTTTTTTGTTGTTTTTTTGCAGCCCTTTTAAAGGTATACCACACCTTTGGCCAGAGGTTTGCGGCACTTTGTATCTCGATGATTAATTGTTGTGCAAATATTCCAGCCATTGTGGAATTTAATGCCAACCTTCCCCCTGAGTCGTGTCAGTGCAGAAATATTAAAGGGTTAATTTTAAAATAAATGAGCTTATTATGGCAGCAAAGCATTCATTAAAATATTGCTATAATTAATTAAATAAGCTGCAAGTCTTATGAAAGTGAAGAAAATATTTAAATAAATGCGCTAACATATATTTAATATAGTAAAAAGTGTTTGAAGTATTTATTTTATATTTATTCTGTGGAAATAATATATAATAGCTATCTTAGGGTATTAAAAGATGTCCCACAGTCTCCCACTTATTTTGTTTGCCAAATTGAGTTGCAAAGTAGTTGCGCAAAAAATGAAAATAAAAAGCAAAGTAAAATTAAAACCGGAACCGTGAAACAAACAAAAATTACTCAGGCCTGTGCTGTCTCTGTTTCTATGTTTGATGTGCTGTAATAAAGCCTAAATTAACAACCAGCCATGGGTGGTGTGAAAAGTAACAGGGATAGTTAGGGGTTCGTTATGGTATTTATTTGTTCTAAGTTGGTAAGTTATCAGAAATATATTATGATAACTAGAAGAGGATATTTTGTATTTTATCTCTAAAGTTATGGTTAAAACAATTTGGTTATTATTATTGTAGGTCTTCAAATAAATTTTAAATAATATTTTAATAAAAACAAATAAATCTTAAAGTGATGAGTTGTTTTTTAGGCTTAACTTGAAATAAAACAATTAAAATAAATGCAATTACTAAACAGATTTCATATATATTTAATGAAAGGTCTTTTCTTTCTTAATACAATTTTTTCCGTTCTTGTTATACGCTTAACTTGAGTTTAAACAGTACAAATATATACAAAAAATTATAAATAGTACAACAAATAATACAAAAACAGTAAGAAATTATTTTTAAATTAAATTTAAGTCTCTAAATTATTTTTTTAATTTAATTGTTGATTGCCTGACTAAACTTTAGTGTCGGCCCTCTGCAAATAAAAAAGAATGAACGAGAAAACGCAAAGAATGCGCCAAGAGCTCAGCTCAGGTGAGTGCATAAAGCCAGGGGTTGGGCGAAGGGGGTTTGGGTTAAAAGGGGCCCTGAAAAAGGGGTGAAAAAGGGGTGAAAAAAGAGGTGAACAAGGGGTGACAGAGTGGGCGGCGGCCTGAACCGAGGGCAGATAGTGCTGGGTGCCGGTGCCGTTGCCGGTGCCATGCATCATGATGACGACGCTGTTGACACTTCATAAATACATGAGTTGCAGCCCCACACACTCGCCGAGTGTGCGTGTGTATCTGGGTGCTTAAGTGGAGGTATATGCAATTGTTGTTCTTCAGTTGGTTACCCTTAAAGCCGGGCCAAACGGATCGGGCCAGGGCGGAGAGCCAGAGTACAAGCGGGCTTTCATTGCAGGACTTAACACAGACTAAACAAACGTCAATCGGCTTACGGATCCCCATGTCTCTCTGTTCGCACCCCCCCAGGCATTATCCTTTGTTCCCTGCCCCGAATCCGAATCCGAGACCGAGTTCTCCTGCTCCCGTCGAGGATATCAATTGGGTCGACTCTGGTGATTCCCGTCGCTGCTTCCCTTTGTTGTTTTCCCAGCTTTTGCCGCCTCTTTTGTCGTTTTCTCGTTTTGTCGAGTACTTTAACAAATTTACACGTGTATCACTCATACGCGCCGTTGGCATGCCATATACGCTACTAAGTCCTCAGCACACCTCCGCAAAAACCCATAAAGCTTCGCTTTTCCCGCTTTCCCGCTTTTCCCACCGCCGCCACAGCAGCGTTTTCACGCCCAATTCTCCCGGATGCGGGCACAACTACTAAAAAAAAGCTATAAAAACACACAAAACCGAAACTAAATTTAGCAACAACATTAAAAACAAATGGAGACGATATACCCTTACTTTTTTTGTGGCCAAAAGAGTTGAGTAAACGTTGAAAGAATAACTAAAGAGACTGGTAAATAAATTATATTAAATTATAAAGCCACTTAAGGTTAGAAAATAAATAAAATACCTTCACTTTGCAAGATGAAAGGAAGAAAATCAAAGGGAAAGTATAGCTCACATTGTTACAATATTATTTTTATTATCCCAATTACTCATAATTGTTTCTAATTTGGCTTCCTATGTATAGTTGGCAGCTCTGTTCATATTTACTGTATATTTTTCTAAAACGTCAAACGTGGTTTTCATGTCCAAATTGAAAACATTACATTTTTGCCGCAGAAAAAGCATTGTTTTCCTTTGACATTACAACGCATGTCGTGGTTGCAGCACAAAATGCGCAGTAATAATAAACAATAAAGGTGCATCCGCACATAGCTCGTGTAATATAGTTTTAATTGTTTACAAATTAGTCCAAATTAAAATGTGACTTTTTGCTGAATTCCTTCTGCTACGGAATGTGGCAAAGCGAGTGGAGAGTGTATTCCATAGTTTGTTTTTCGCCAAAGAGTTGCCTCTCTCTCCCTACATGGCTTCCCACTTAATGTGGCCCTGGGGCTAAGGGATGACATCCAAAAAGGGGTTGTGGCTGGTGGAGTTTTTGAGGCAAACAATACAGAGAGAAAATATTTGGCAAGTTCATCAACATACATTTGTTATAAATAAATTATTTCTACTAAGGTAAAACAATGTCTATAATAATCATTAATTTGTTGATAAATTAATGAAAAGAAATGTAATTTCTAACAGACCTTTGTGATATTTATTTATATAATTTTGTTCACATTAATATACACATACATTTGTTGATAAACTAATAATTTAAAATACAATTCCCAAGAGACCCTTGTGATATTTCTTTCTGTGCAAAGACTAGTGCCATGAAGCATTTAATAAAGCACAGAAACTCAAGACCTAGTACCTGGTGAGGTAAGGCGGCAGTGCAGGCACAACTCAAGGCTCCAGATGAAGAAATAATATCCTTGCAAAAGCAAAAAAGGGACGACGAGGTCGGGCCACAATGGAGGGCAGGAAAAATGAATCACCGACAAATTACGGTAAGAAAAGGAGCGGCAAATGGCGGCAACAACATTTCGTTATGGCACATCAGCCGCCAGCTTCCGTCTTTTATTGTTCCTGCTCCTGGAAATCTC